>JARFJB010002403.1:517500-535000 GCA_036346205.1 Vesta saturnalis | reverse complement strand
TTAGATATGGTCAATGGTTGATGAACAATTTCATTGAAAATCCTCAGATAGTTGCTCGAATTCTTTTTACGAACGAAGCCTGTTTTACTAGAGATGGCACCTTTAATTTCCATAATTTCCACAATTGGGTATATGAGAATCCTACCCAACCGACTAGACAGCGCTGCGTATTTGGAGTTTTTACAGAATAACTTGTGAGACAATCTTTATGCACGATGGTGCCCCACCACATTTTGGATTGTTTGTAGGGTAATACTTGCCCGCGCAGTTCCCTAATCGGTGGGTCGGACGAGATAACGATGCTCCCATAGTCTGGCCGCCTGGGTCACCGGATCACAATTCCTTAGATTTCTTCGTTTGGGGTGATGCTAAAGAAAGGTCTATTCAGTTCCAATAATGACTAGAGGTAATTAGTCAAATTCCTGGGATATTTCGGTCAACACGAGTACCTGTAATACGTCCAGCGAATTCTTGCATTCAAGTTAATTGGGGCTAGTTTGAGCAATTATAATAAACTTAGGGTTTTGTATTAATATTTAAAATTTTGTTTTAATTAACTTATTTTTCAAATTTTCTCAAGAATCAAAAATCCTTATTTTAAAATTTATTATCAAAATAAATCAGACAAACCTGAATTTATTTTACACAATAATTTTTTTTAAGTTTTAAGTTCTAGTGATGCGATTTTTTTGACATTTTTATCAAATTTTGATTTGTATAAGATAGGTCGATTGTATGAATATCTGGTGTGGAACATCACACGACCTTCCAACCTACAAAATGGAAATTAAAAGAAACGAAGTAATTTTTATAACATATTTTTAGGATAATTGTGCAACCTCCTTCATAATAAATTCATTACGTAACTAGACAACATTGTAAAAACAACAACAATAATCTATGTCAAACAGTTGAATGATATTCAACGGTCAAACATGTTTAAAACTTCATGACAGACAAAAGTTAATATATATCTAGATGCTAACGTAAATAATTAACGGAAGTGAGATAATTTTAATTATAATTTTTTTAGGGTAACTATGCAACCTCTTTTATACGTTCGTAACGAAACAGGTAACCTGTAAAGCAAAAACAATAGTCTATGTCAGAATGACGTTTAAAACTTTAAGTCAGATAAAGATTATTAGACATAAATACATGTTAACATTAAAAAAATTCCAAAGCCGCACACTTCTATAAGATACGGTTTTAACATTTTCATTGATATTTAATTAATTTTTAGACTTAGCTTGCGTTATATTAAGAAACTTTATAAAATTTTCTTTAAAAAAATGTAGCTGTTTTAAAAATATTTGTTAGCCAAAAACTGCCCCGAAACAAACCCCCCCGCCGTCGCTCGATATCTCCCAAAATCTAAGCTCCAAGCCAAATAAAAACAAGCTTAAAACAAAATTTTAAGTAACACAAACACACAAGGCCGACCTTGGGGAAACTTGGCCAAAAGTTGTAAAATGTGTTAATAAATTGATTTAGCTGAAAAAAAAGTCGATTGCATAACTCTTCTATACTTACGTATGTACAGGGTGGCCAACTACGAATGCGAGGTACTGTATCTGGGAAACTATCCATCGTAGAGGCTTGCGCAAACAAAGTTTTACTAAAACGGCCAATACAAATACCTGGAAAATATTTTCAAGTTTCTGATATGGCCGCTAGGGGCCGTAACTGCAATATTGGATCAAAAAAAGTGATGTTTCTGTGAATTCTGATATATTAACCTAATAAAAAAATAACTGATCTTTAAAGACGAGGATAATCTGAACTTTTTTGGTTTGGCACTTTTTGACGTATCTATAAAAATAAAGTGGTGGGTGATATTCAAAGGTTTCCTTAAATCACCCCCCGTATCTTCGAGGCAGCTAATCCGATTTTAACAAACTTGGGTGCGTTGAAAAGAGCTTTTCTTGTGCTATAAATTTTAAAATAATTGAAGTTTTATTAGTTTCACATGTCGTCGCTAGAGGGCTTTGTTCAACATTCCGACAGAAACGGTTAATTTTCGCAAAAAAATTAAATGCATTGGTATGACTTTTTTTTCATGAACAAGTAGCTAAATGATGCCTAAATAAGCTCGCGAAAACCGCATCCCGATATCTTGTTCATAACCTAAAATACCGGCCAAAGAAAATCTTTTTTTAACTATATTTTTCTGGAATTATTTCTATTATGTAAGTTGTGGCCCTAAAAAGGGCCGATTTAAAGGAGGAAGGTTTTTAATGGCCCCGAAATGCTCTAAATGCTGACCATCACTCTGTGCATTGCTGAGGCCTCTTATGGGTAGACAAAACTGCAGCTTCAATTTCGGCTCTGGATAGGTTACCTAGAAATTTCGATTTTAAATGTTTGTAAATTTATTTACTAGAATAAAATCACCCTTTTTGAAATTACTACGGGCAAGTAAGCAATGCTAAAAGTTATACGAAAGGCCTATTTTTTGTTTGTTTAAATGCATGTTCACTATGGACATATACGAAAAATACAATTAATAGAAGCAGGCAATGGAAACAGATACCTAAACAAAACATACATAATCCTCAAATTGTCAATAGTTGTCAAGATTTTCGTGTTACTTTGAGCAATTTTTGTGCTTTCAAAATGCGTTTTACGAATAATGAAGCAGTTGATATGCTCGTGGTTTATTTTGAATGTCTTCAGAATGCCGCAGTAGCTAAAAGAGTTTACGCGGCTCGATATCCAAATCTGCGTCCTTGCGATGTAAGTGTGTTTTCCCGATTAGTGCGAAATGTATAGTGTGGCATACTGGGAGGCATAATTATTGGGCCATATTTTTTCGAGCAACCCTTAAATGGCAATGTATTTCTTGACTCTTTGGCTAACCAATTACCGTTTTTGTTGGAAGATGTGCCTCTGGAAACAAGGCAAAAATTGTTTTTGTAGTTGGATGGTTGCCCAGCACATTTTGCTATTAATGTGCGAGAGCATATTAATGCAGTATTTCAAGAGCGGTGGATTGGAAGAGGAAGTCTGTTTCCATAACCTCCGCGATCGCCAGACTTAACTTGCCTCGATTTTTATTTATGGGGGCGCTTAAAGGACATCGTGTTTCGGACACAACCTACTACTAGAGAAGATATAAAAAACCGGATTCGTAACGCAATACGTAACATACCGAAAGCCGAAATTGAAGCTGTAGTTTTGTCTAGTCATGAGAGGCTTCAGCAATGTATAGAGCGTGATGGTCAGCATTTACGGGGGCATTAAAAACCTTCCTCCTTTAAATAGGTCCTTTTTAGGGCCACAACTTACATAATAGGAACAATTCCAGAAAAATATAGTTAAAAAAAATTTTCGTATAAAGTTTTCTTTGGACGATATTTTAGGTTAGGAACAAGATATCGAGGTGCGGTTTTCTTAAGCTTGTTGAGGCTTCATTTAGCTACTTGTTCATGAAAAAAAAGTCAAACCAATGCATTTAATTTTTTTGCGAAATTTAACCGTTTTTGTCGGAATGTCGTACAAAGCCCTCTAGCGACGACAAGTGAAACTAACAGAACTTCAATTATTATAACATTTGTAGCCCAAAAATAGCTCATTTCAACGCACCCAAGTTTGTTAAAATCGGCTTAGCCATTTCGAAGATACAGGGGATTATTTAAGGAAACCTTTGAATACATATATTTTGATATACGTCAAAAAGTGCCAAACAAAAAAAGTTCAGATTATCCTCGACTTTAAAGATCAGTTATTTTTTATTAGGTTAATATAGCAGAATTCACAGAAACATCACTTTTTTAGATTTAAGATTGCTGTTACGCCCCCTAGTGGCCATTTCAGAAACTTGAAAATATTTTCCAGGTTTTTGTGTTGGCCGTTTTAGTAAAACTTTTTTTGCGCAAGCCTCTACGGTGGATAGTTTCCCAGATACCTCGCATTCTTAGTTGGCCACCCTGTATAATATAGGTGCGAAGGTAAAAATATGGTTTCCAAACAAGTTGATAAGTTGTGGAACGCAATGAAATAGCTTGTAATGTTAGTTAAGCAGATTGGAAAACCTACTATGAAAGTAAAAATTTATTTTACTAAGGATTGGTCAATTAAGTATTGTTAAGTTGCCTTGTAAACAACAAAACACAACACCTTCCAACGAAAGAAGACTTAACAATGTTTAAGAAAATTTGATCACATTATAATGTCAGTGCAAATTTGGTAAAGGTGGTATAATGCAAAAAATATGGATTTTATTTAAAGTAAACAGAAGTTTTCGCACTTCGCTTTGTCAGCAAAACCCACAAACAATTTATCCTAATTCTGAGGAGATTTAATGGTATCCTAATCGTGGTTGTTAGAATGTGCCACCACAACTAATGAATATCACCAAACGAAACAACTTCAGCACCGCTGTGGGACAGTAGCATAAAATCGTCCAGCCAACTCAGTCCGGACGTGGGTAATATTCTGACAAAATGCAAGAGACGATAAGGCTCAATAGTATTTATTTTTGTAGGCGTCAGGCCCATTGGAGCCTCAATATTATCTTACCCTGAAAAGGACCAAGCCAGGAATCTAATTCCCACGAGTCTAAATAAACACAAATTGATTTCAAAACGTATATTGTTTAAACACAACAACATAATATCGTCACAGTGAATAGAGTCAGTTAGGGAAAGTAATTCGATTTTTAACAAAATTTATATTAAAATATATTAATAAAAACTCCAATAATTGTTATAAGTAATCACTAAAACCCTTTACAATTTTTATATCACACAGTAAATGAAGGTAGATGCTGGGTACCCAAACAATGCAATTACTTGGCAACGTTAGTTGTTAAGTTTTCTTTGTTGACTGATAGTTTTTTATTTTTATGAATTACATGTTATAATAGTATATTATTCAATGAGTGAGAAAGTTAGCAATTATTCAAGAAGGTCAAATTTGCACCACGAGTCGAAGACGAGTGGTGTAATTTACGTGAGTGAATAATGCCTTTCTCACGAGTTAGGTACTATACTTTTTCTACTTGTATTAAATAATTACAATACTAAATGTACATGTTTTTAAAAGTTTTATTATGTCATCAAACAAAATGAACAAAATAAAGATAAAGTAGTTCACTGATCGTTCTTATTAACGAAAACATTAACTTTACCATAATTTATAATTGAAAAGGGAGGTGAATACATGTCTATGCTCAAATTTTTGTTAGCAGCAGTAAAAGTGTTAGATTTGTTATTTAAGGTGGTGTTGTTGCCGCTACTTTCTTGAATAGCACTAAACATTTTATTCGCAGCATCCATTTTATTTTTTATTGAAGTGTCAACATATCCTTCTGCGACGGTTGTAGATTTACAGCCCCCACGTCTTTTTAGGGCTATTTTTAGGGCTATAATATCTGCGCCTGCATCGATTAATAAATTGCGGATGATCTTATAAAACTATGTGCAGTGTACATGTTAGCATCAGGTAGGTGTAAAAACGAAGCTATTTGTTTCCCCATACTGGAAAACTTGTTGACTCCAATTTTTTGGAAGGTACATTTCCCTTTTTGGTAATTCAGAAAAAGAAAGGGAAATGTGACCGTGCTGGGAGGAGACTGGTATACTTCTTAACAATCTTGTAAAAATCGTCCGTTACTGTGAATTTCCTGGGATGTTTCGTCCTTGTGACAGGAACTGTTACAACGAATGTGGTGTTCAAATCTTCAAGATCTCGAATTTTCAGCGCATGGAGTTCCGTTGGTTCGGCACGCACCCATGATCCCCATAATTAAGACAACCTTAAAAATCATAATTAAAACAACAGTAAAAATCATCTATGTCTTCTTACCTTCGTTGCCAGATATACGTTATTCGGAGCTTGACTTAAAAACGTGTTGATTTGCTTAGGAGTGAAGGTTTTTGATTTTTTGGGTTGAAAATTTTCAGATTTTAGTTTTAAAAAGGCGGGCAATCTTGCATATGTTTTGATCTTAACACTATTGTGAATGCTAATAGGGCTTTTCAGCATAGAGCAATGGGCCCATAAAGACGAAGATTTGCATTTTTCGGCTAATTCGCCAAAATATGCTAGAAGTATGTTTTCAGAAAGAAAACTTATCGAAGTTGAGTTGCGCCATTCCATGAACGTTTTATACACGATTTCATATTTTTGTGAGATTTTTGAGAAAGTAAATTAAGGGTCATTTGCTTTGCTGTTTTTTTCCACATCCGGCGGAGTTAGAATTACGTCTTCGTCACTGCTCGCCATGGCCGTACTGTCCATTTTCATGTAAATTATTCACAAAATTGATTTGTCGCCTTTTTTATTCACATTAATGCTTTGACATTTGATTTTATCGCAATGCGGGATCTTGATTTTTGCTTCACAAACGTTTCCAAAGCAACCCTAAATTGAGACCTAAAGAATAAAGAAAAACTTGGCAAACGATTGGCTGACAACAGTTAAGCAATGAAAAAATTCCACTGTTTGAATAATTGATAACTTTGTCAATTAAAAATGCATGAGTATTGCATATATTATTTAATATGAGTAGAAAAAAATTTGATTCACAATTAGTTTGTAACATACCGCTTTTCTAACCCTTTATAGATTAAAAAGTGAGTGATTCTACGTGTTTACTTTAAGCGGTCAGTAATACCAAAAAAAGGAGACAATAATGAGATGTAGTGGTCAGTAATGGACCATTTTACAACCTGTGGGGGCTCTACCATCAATTTGAACTACCAATATCCTATTGACAACTTGCCAATTTTAATAAAGGGCCAAGAGTATGCAACCATTTTTTCTCACGTGCGTAGATAGTGAGTGAACGCAAGCAATAGGTGAAAACAAATAACACGTTTTCTTTAATAAGTGAATTATTGATAACAAGTAACGACAAAACCAATAGAAAAATAGTAAGCATAACATTTATGGTTTCTCATTAAAGTAAAAATTAAAATTCGCATTGTCACGACCTTTATTATTAAACGAGAAGCCGTGATAGATGTGTTCCAAAATTTTTTGATTTGAACTGTATAATGTTGCTTGTTCTGTAATTGTGAATAAAATCGTATACAAACCTCGACAAAATTACCATTCCCCTTTCTCGAGAACCAGTTCACCTCTCGGTGAACTATATTTCTCTCGACAGGAATGGAACGCTTTCCCCCTCGGTATGTAATATACTAATTATAAAATTTGATTAGTAAAAATAAAACTGTTTATTAGTTCTCTTGCTTAAATTTCACCATCCCAACAACAGGTTATGGGCCCAGTTCACCAGTTATTTGCCGTAATGGGGAAAAATAAAGTTTTGTAGTTTTTTTTTGGAAGGATATACGTGAGTTTTTTATGGTCAATATGTCTGTTTCCGATTCAGTTGTAAAATATGGAATAAATCAATTTAACGGGAAGAACTTTGATCACTGGAAGTTTCGGATGGAAGTATTGTTGGATACTCACAATGTTAAAACGTGCATTGAAAAAGAGGATACCGCAGAGGAGTTCCTTAAGCTAAACAAGACATGTAAACGTTTAATTGTGCAATGTGTAGCAAATAGTCATCTGGAATACATAAAAGACAAGCCTACCAGTTATAAAATGTGAGAAGCTTTAAAAGCAGTGTTTCAAAGAAAAGGTGTAGCAAACCAACTTTATTTGCGTAAGAAACTCTTAACTATGAAATGAGATCTGAAGGACAATTTAGAGAAACACTTTATTCAGATTGAACAAGTTATTCGAGAACTTAAAAGTGTTGGTACAAATCTCGATGAATCAGATGTTGTGTGCCACTTGCTGCTTACTCTTCCAAAATCATATGTTCTTGAGCCTTGACCTTGAGGCATAACCTCTTCTCAATATCTAAAATAGAATCATTGAACTTTAAAGTTATATTTGAAGAGGATAATGTGTTTATTTTGAGAAATAGTATTATATTAGCAAAAGGAACAGATTTGGAAGTCTTTATAAAATAGATTTAAATTTAAATGTAAAGTTTGTAAATTCTGGTCAATCCAGAGACACTGCTCGAATATTAACAATTAAAAATTATTGTTAATTTTATTAAATACATAAATAAAAAGTTTACCTCAAGTAGGATTTGGCTCTACGACATCTACTTTTCTAGAGTAGCGCTCTAACCAACTGAGCTATTGAGATATAAGCCCCACTCGATGTAAATGTTGTCTTTATGTATGTAGAACATATTTACTTACTTATTTTGTACTTATTCGTTCATAACGAAAACTTATAATAATTGAATATTAAAAACACTTATAGGTAAGCAAGACTACGTGCTACTATTTATATTGATAACTGATGTTCCTGATAACAGATAAACCAACTGCAAGCCGAGCATACATGTATGAATCGTCAAAGAATCAGTGGTTAAACGTGGATTCTGCTACCTTTCTCTCACAACTTACCAGGTTAGTATAAATAAAAAATGATCTCAAACTTTCAGTTGACAGTTTCTCAATTTGAGTCACCCAAAGAGTAACAACACGCCAGTAGCAGAGTGTAAAGGATTGAGTAATTCCCGCCGTTCTTAAACGAAAGGTCCTACGATGTACAGCTCTTCAGAATGTATGAACGAAGGGTACCCCAAACTAGCCGTTACGCCAATTACCATTACGTTATACAGGGAAATTATCCAAAATAATGTTGAAATGACGGTGAAGGGTGAATGGTGAAGCTATGATACGGAAAGTTGTTAATTTAGGTCTTCTTTTTAAAAGATAAAGCAATGTATTTAATTTTAGATACGACAAATGAAGAAAATAAAAAAATGCTTACCCAGATGTTATGGCTTCGAGATAAGAGAAATGCTTTTAAATCAATTAAGGGAACAATGCTATACAACAAATTACCTTTAAACTTGATAGCAATCTAAACAGCTAAAGAGTGTAAATTCTATACACAATGGATTAATATATAATCAATTAAGAACCACTCTTAAGGATTTTACCAACTTCTCTCCTTTAACTCCAACAATAAAGGGACCATTCTATAGCGAAAATTTTAACCAGGTCTTTTGGAGGTTGACCGGAAGGATAACCTTTATGATAATTTTGAAATTAGAAATGTGCCAACTCAAATTGCCAAAACGTAATTTTGCAAAAAATAATTATATAAATTATAATTTGCTTTATTTAATGTTAAACCTTTAATTGCTTATTACAAATGCATAATTAACTATCAGTTACAAACGAATTAAGTTCGAACTGCAGCAATATCGAATTTTTGGAAGCAAAAATAGTAAATTTTCATATACGTAGATCACAAAAGAGAAGAAGTGAACAAGGAGATGAAATGGATGAAATTGACGTTGAATTTCTCTTTTTATTCCTATATTTGGATATCATGTGAAGGATTTTAAAGTAATGCAAGATTACCGTGATTTTTACTAAGGTTTGTTACCGCAGTTTCCTTAAAAGGAATTAAATTTATTATGGTTGAATATAGTCTTAAGAAACATGTGTCTGATTAAATTTATTGTGGTTATCGTGTTTGACAGCGAGTGGTTTGGAGTCTGCTTGTAATTGGATGGTTTCACCCTGGACTTCTATTATTTTGCGACCTGGTGTGATAACCGTCTGATTTGCTTGCAGGAAGTCTAGCCCTATTACAATATCCGAGGATAAACTTTGTAAGTAATGCGCTAAAATTTTGTAATCTTTAGTTCCTGTTTTTGCAGGGAATCGATACCTTCCTGACGATTCGGTAATGGAACCATCGTTTAGTCTCACAGTATCATTGACAAGTGATTCGCGGTAGATTCTGTTGTTGGTAAGGAGATTCTTTAATTTGGGACCAAAACACGTCTTTGAAACTCCTGTGAATAATCGATCATCTGTGGACATGGGTTGAAGTGGTTTGGACTGTGGCTTCTGGTAAAATTGTTTTGCCCTGGGGTATGTCTGTTCTAATGAGGGTTTCTGGACTTCTATTTCACAGTACCGGTTGTTTCTGCGTTCTGGATACGGACAGCTTTAAGAACGAATTCCTTGTTTGTCTTATCTGGAGCAAAGCGTTTTGCGGTAATGGTCCTTAGGTTGGCTTTCCTCTTCGCCCGTCCAACATACCTCTTCTCTCTGATAAGTTTTTGGCGTACTGGTCTCTTTGTTTTCTTACAGGTGTGATGCTGGAAGTAGGGGTTTCCGAATTCGTAGTTAATCCACTGAAATACTTGTACTGTGCGTAAAAGATGCACTTTGGGTATGTTGGGGTAGTATTTCGTATTGATTTGCAATGACCAGGAGTTCAGGTAATGCAGAATTTATATTCAATATACAGGTTGCCGTAAATGCTCTCCAACTGGGTTTTGTTGGACATATTTGCATGTCATCGCATCAGTGTTGGGATGACAGTGACGTAGTCGAGTGCCTTCTTTCTAGGACGTTGCAAACGATTTCTAATCTCTTCTGTAAGACGACTTTGGCATCTCGGTGGAAGAAATTGCAAGTGGAACGCAGACAGAAGCTCGTCCTAACTCTGCCAGAGATCCCTGTTGTTCATGTACCACAAGAATGTATTATCCTTAAATAACTTTGGAAGTGTTAACAGAAGTTCCTGTGACGGTATCTGACAGCATGTGTGTAATTCTTTAATTCTTTCCAAGAACGATAATGGATCACCCACACCATCATGTTTAAGATCCGATTTAGGTACGTGTTCGCAGGTCTATGAGGTCTCTGTTGGTAAACTGGACGGTATGAAGAATAAACATTCTGGAATAAAGGCGGCGCCGACTGGAGATGTTAGTGTACCTTCACCGTACGTAGAAAGTAAATCAGGCGGGCTCTTTCATCATTTATATTTTCCGAGGTGTCCAGGTGATATTTTCTTGCTTCTACAATGTCCATGCCTTCTGAGCGCATACACCCAGATGACGCGTATATCTTCTGTAAATCCATATGTTTGTGGCTTTATAAGACTTATTTATTACTTTTATTATTATAATATCAACATAGCTTTTCACGCAATTTAGACTTTGCACGAAAATCATTGAAAAAAAAGCAAATTTTAGTCTTCAGACCTTAAACCTATATTACCTACATAAAACAGGATGGGATGTTTTGTTATGTAAAAACGTATAAGAACACCTTTTCCTTTTTCACTCTTGCAAAATAAAAAATAGGGGAGAAATATGCAAGAAACCCGTAGAACAATTTCATAAGTAATCCAATGTGAAGACGCTATCGTGATAAAATTTACTTACTGCATTGTTCTCTTTCTTTTCTTGGCTATTAAACATGATGTAGAGATATGTTTATATGCAAATTTAGTTCTTCGGTCGAAAAGCCAACAGGTAACTAGAACATCAATCCGTATTCATTTAATTTAAGCTACACAGGAAATCCACAGCGCTTTTTCATAAGTAATCCAATGTGAAGATATGCTGAAATTTGCTGCGTCGCTCTTCTCTGGACTGTTATGTGCACATGAAAGGAAATAACCAGAAAGGTATCCATTTAAGTCGTAGCTAAATGGTATTGACCACAAGATTACTGTTTTGTATCTACGGACAAGAGCTGACGAAAACCAAATATTTAAATGAATTTCCACTAAAATTTTGATGCCAAACAGTAAGGTCTTATGCCAATTACATTATATCACCAGAATCAGATTATTTTAGTGCAATAATAACAGGTGGGATATTTTCAATTGAAAAATGTCCCATATGTTTCTTCAAATCACTGTGAATAGTATGTTCCGTGTGCTAACAAAAATGTTGCCACATTGTGGGCAAATATTAGGATAAAGCCTTAAACTATAATTCTCTAACCCTTTATTTCGATGGAGTTTCAGACTTATTTGTTTATTGTAATAAATTTTACAAAAACCCCATGCCATCTCAACAGGGTTATATAGACAGTAGAAAGAGGCAATCGTAAAACTTCATACCCACGCTTAATAAAAATATTACAAACTACATAATTCGTCCTTGTTGACCTGAAAGCTTGAATTTTGTTCCACAGTTACTTTTTTTGTAATTTTGTCCTGAATTTCGACCCCATGCGTAATCAAACACTCTTGCAGTTAATCTTTATTACTACAAAGTGAGAGTGGATTTCCTAACTGTACTGATATTGTGCGTTATCCATAACCACCATACAACTTTCGAGTAATTTGGACTTCGCAGGAATCAGTTGTTTAATCATCCAATTTTAAAACGGGTGTTTATGATAATCCCGACTTTCGTTTCCCAACTGGGGTACATAGTCGCAGTTTTCCAAAACCCTAAATTACATTCCGAATGTAAAATGGTACACCTGTTACCTCCACTTTTAATTTTGGACTACTTTTAATGCCAGAATCGTTCGCCTAACGATGGATATCAGAGCCATTTTGATATATCCACGTTTCGTCTGAATGCACAAAACTGACACCTTGGTGCGAATTTTGCAAATATGGAAATTTTGTCAAAATCTTAATTCTGGCTTCAACGATGTGTTTCATTTCACAAAAAAATTCTGCCCATTGACGCGTTTGTGTTTGTAGTCCATTGATTTCAAAACTAATTCTAAATAATATCGTTCGACCCTCATCAAGATCGAAATCTGTTTTAACGTGATGATAAAATTTCTCCAAAGTAAAGTATTCAGTTTCGAATTAAATTGACAAATTAGTTGTTGTAGATCTTCCCGGTAGCTGAAATACCATAATTCATATTTTTCGAGTCTACCACAATATGTCGACTTCAAATTTTGAGGTTTTGCCGTTATCATGGCTTGGACAGTTCAGTGTGATTTAAGTTCTTACGTACTTGAAATATATCATTCACCACCACTTTGCCGCCTTTCAATATTTTGAAGGTGCTCATAGCACCTTAAAATCTGCAACTTGTACTCTGCGATGGTTTTTACCATTTTCTCAACAAACTATTATTAATTCAATATGAGACCATCATTTACGTGTTCCTTAAGGCATAAGGGCACGATTACTTTTGACAAAATGTGATGACCTGCTCTAATCCAAAATAAGGTGGACAAGAGTATATTGCCTTTTATTAATGGTTTAATAAAATATAAGGGTTAGCCAAAATCTCACTTGGTTAAACGGGTTAAACGTAAACTGTGATTACTATGGAACCATGTGCATTCTTTAACATGTCTGGAGTCACAATGCTTCTGCCATCTCGCAAAACCTTATGGCTGTACTGCTTTGAACATGTGTAAAGTAAATAGGCTTTTGATGCCTTATTTCTGTAAATAAAATTTATTTACCTCTGCAAATCTAAACCAATTATCTCCATAAATAATTCCATTATCAGTGAACCAATTCTGTACGTTCCTTTTTCAGAAAGTGGTTGTTATTTTCGTAAGGTAGATATTATGTGAAGAAGCGTTGTCGATAAGGATTACTGATAGGTAACTCAAGTAGCTCAGATATTGAAAAAATTTCAACAAACACTTAAATTCCACCTTAAGAATTTGTTTCCGACAAAATTACGCATTGCATTCAAACATTGTACATCACATTTTATTAATTGATAATTTAAAATCAATATGCTGGTATTTTCATATCTCTCAAATATGCAGGTATTTCAGAAATATTTGATAAAAACCAAATCTAATCAGCTCCAGAAGAATTTCAGGTACGTATGGCGTATGGAACTAGAGTTATTGTGGATACTGAAATACATCCACCCAGGCACTCACCCACACCTTAACAACACACGCACGCACGCACGCGACCACGAACGTATGCACGAACGACGGTCGATCTCAGCAAAATTGCCAAACGTATTGAAATGAGATGATAAGTCGATTTAGCAGTAGTGAAAAAATGTAGACCTCCTTCACTCACATATGTATAGGTAGATTAGGCATACTTACATGGTGTTTCGTTTTTATTAGAGTTGTGTTAATTGATTCCATATTTTTCGTACATTTTACCATACTTTAGATTTGGTTGCTAAATTTACACCAATATTTTCTTTCAAAGTGATATAATTAATTTATTGTTCAACCAAGTGTCCTTACTATATACTATATAACACTTGTAGCTTCGTAGTTATCATTGACATATACAATTTAATAATTATCTTTTCAAATGTAGAATATATAAATTTTCATTAACCTTTAATCTAACAATTTTTCAACAATAAGCTTAATAGGTGGTGTGGCATTTGTTATAAACGTAGTCGCATTGAATTGGATCTGAGGTTTTGTATCTGGATGAAGAGAAAACTTGAAACGCCTCAAAAGAACTGTCAGTGCCAACTTGACTTGTAAAATACCAAATGTGTAACCTTAAAATTCACGATAATTAAAATTCACATTAAAATAATTGATAATACGTACCAACGCACATTCTTGGTCCAATTCCAAATGGAGAATATACATAAGGATTACGATTTTTAACATCTTCATCAGAAAATCTTTCGGGGTCATAATTATCTGGATTAGGATAATATTCAGGATCATGATGTATTGCATAAAGTGGTATTAAAACAGACATCCCCTTTTTTATAACAACACTTGAATTAGGTATTGCATATGTTTTAGTACACAACCGAGTATGCATCGGTAGTGGAGGGTATTTCCTTAAAGTTTCTGAAAAATGTTTAGATAATTGTTTAGATAAACACCACACTTAATTTTTTTATACCAACCAGAAACGCATTTATCTAAATAATCCATTTTCATAATTCCATCGTACGTTACATCATCATTATTTTTTTCTAGCACCGAATTAATCTCAGCTCTTAATTTATCTTGAATTTCAGGGTTTACTGCCAATTCAAACAAACTAAAACATATTGTTGTAGCTGATGTTTCATATCCACCAACATAAAAGCCAAAACATTGTGCTGCCATTTCATAAAGGGTCAACTTAACTTGATTTTTATTATCTTTTTCATTTTTTAAATTGCCCAATTCGTTATTGTCGAGATTCACATTGTTTTTAATTTGTATTAAAAGATGCATAACATCTTTCCGTACAACATTATTTTCCTCCCGATACTTAACAATACTTTGAACCATATTTATAAAAAAATCGGTCATCTTCTTATCAAACATTTTGATTTTAAATATTCGGAAAGCATCAGGGAATAGTAACAATACGAGTGATTTCAGTGATTGTATAAGAGAAGTTCCACAGAACGTTTGATGGCATCTTTGAAATTCAGATTTTGAATTTTTTAAAATAGAATCGTCAAGTCCGAAACAACAAGATACAACCACGTCAGATGTATATTTTTCGATAACATGCTTAATGTGTAACTCGTTTCCATTTTTAGTCAATCCTTCAAGTAACGTCACCAAATCTAACCCGGAAGTTAAAAGAGTACTAAACATCATTTTTATTTTTCCAGGTGTAAACGCAGGTGTTAATGTTATCCTTAACTGTTTCCATCTGTCACCTTGCGAATGAAATAAATTGGTACTTAAGGGATCTCTTTCATGATTAACATAACCAATGTGATCAGTAAAATGGTTGAAGTCGTTAGTTAATATTTTTTTAATCAATTCCAAATCCACTGGCACTAAGATTGGTCTTAAAAGGAAATAATAACCACCAAACCTTTTACCCCTTCTCTTAAGTTCAGTGTAAAAGTGTTTCAAATTTATTCCAATTGATTCTTTTCCAAGAACAATGTTAAGTGTATTGCCAAAAAACAGAACTGGAGATACTGTTTCCACCCCCATTTTTGTCCAATACGTAAACCAGTATTTTAACAGCAATACAAATATTATCGATATAAAGAGGATTGTTAACAAATAGGCGTTGCTAGTAATAACCACCATGATTTCAAGAATTTGAATAAAACGTTTCGATTATTAATCATAAAATCTACTCAAGACGCACAACTTATTAATACTGTTATTAATACTAAAGTTCACATACTCAATGAACAAACTTAATCTTTACTTGATAAGGTGATATTTCTTTCTAAAATTAGTAGCAAATTATCTGCAGTGCGACATTGTACAAAAAAAAAACGAATAATCTAGGTGGATGGGCCGTTATGCCTTCACATCAGATGGAAGTAAACACACATCTATATGTCTATTTAAAAAAAAATTCCAAAGCAGCCCGCTTCCATAAAAATATCGATGATACAGTTTACGCATGTTGATCTTACTTAATTAATCTTTAACGCCAAATGGACATCTTAATAAAAAACATTATAAAGAAAATTATGTAAAATTAAATAGTCTTAAAAAATTCCTCCGAAGGAATTTCATTACCATCAAATTACGCATCTGATCTAAAAATTGCATAGCACATAATTTTAAAATCTACATGCCGGTATTTTTATATATTTGAAGTAAGTAGCCGCTTCAGAAATACTAGATGAGATCCAAAAACTGCTAATAAAATACCTCTCTGATACTGATCGTTTCTAATCAGCTCCATGAGAAATTAAGCATAAATGCGAAATCTCACGTCCACAACCACGCATGCATGCACGCACGAACGCTCGTACGCATCCACGCACCACGCTCAAACACACACATGCACATACGCATGCGTTAGATCGCGGACACGGACTTTTACACAGGCACCGAGATGGACATGCACAAGTACACCCACATACAGGCGCGCACGTACACGCACACACACAATTTGAGTAACATTAGTGGTATCCCGAACAAGCACACGTATACGAACACACACACCCACTAGGACAGGTACAGACACACTCGTACACACACGTACAAGCGCACGCACACTAAGCACGCAGTTTCGTTAAGCGTAGACCTGTTTTGAAAATATTGCTAATTTGACATATATATGCGTCAGTCTATGAGTGTGCATGTCTGTGTCTGTGACAGTGTCTGTGCCTGTGAGTGTAAGTGTGTCTGTGAGTGCGAGTGTGTCTGTGAGTGTGAGTGTGTCTGTGAGTGTGAGTGTGTCAGTGTGTGTGAGTATGTCTGTGAGTGTGTCTGTGAGTGTGCCTGTGAGTGTGAGTGTGACTGTGACTGTGTCTGTGTGTGTAAGTGTGTCTGTGAGCGTGAGTGTGAGTGTAAGTGTAAGTGGGTGTAAGTGCGAATGTTAGTGTGAATGTGAGTGTGAGTGGGAGTGTGAGTGTGAGTGTGAGTGAGAGTGTGAGTGTGAGTGTGAGTGAGTGTGAGTGTGAGAGTGAGTGTGAGTGCGGGTGTCAGTGTGAGTGTGAGTGTGAGTGTGAATGTGAGTATGAGTGTGAGTGTAAGAGTGAGTGTTAGTGTGAGTTTGAGTGTGTGTGTGTGTGTGTGTGTGTGTGTGGTGTGCGTGTCTGTGTGTGTGTGTGTGTGTGTGTGTGTCTGTGTGTGTGTGGTGTGTGTGTGTGTGTGTGTGTGTGTGTGTGTGTGTGTGTGTGTGTGGAGTGTGTGTGGAGTGTGTGTGTGTGGTGAGTGTGTGTGTGTGTGTGTGTGTGTGGTGTGTGTGTGTGTGTGTGTGTGTGTGTGTGGTGTGTGTGTGTGTGTGTGTGTGGTGTGTGTGTGAGTGTGAGTGTGAGCGTGTCTGTATGTGTGTGAGTGTGTGAGTGTGTCTGTGAGTGTGAGTGTGTCTGTGACTGAGTCTGTGAGTGTGAGTGTGTCTGTGA
>JARFJB010002403.1:392500-512500 GCA_036346205.1 Vesta saturnalis | reverse complement strand
TGACCATATTACAGTTAGTGTATTTTCCATAGAATGTAAATATTTATTTGTTTTCGACGTTTTCATAAATATTTTGATTAATCAAATAATTGTAGACCACTTTAGGGGATTTGTTTAAAAGGCCAAAGTAAGTAATTTATTTTTCTGGTTTGTACTTGAAGGTTTTAGAGTAATCTACTTGGAGATTTGGTGTGGCCATATTACAATTAACATTTTTTCCATGGGAATTCAATTGTTTATTTGATTCCTTATTTTTAATAAATCAGACATCATTGTAGACCACTTTAAGGGATTTATTAAAAATTCGTGGAGTAATTACTTTATTATTTTGGTTTGTACTGGGAGATGTTACAATAATATCTCAGATACTAATGTAAATTGTAGAGGTGGCCATATTACCAAGACCATATTTTCATAGTTTTCATTGATGTTACTTTTCCTTCTTTTGCAGATGCCACGCACGACTCTTGACCCACCCGTTAGGAAGAAGAGGAATCTTTGGAATCCAGAGCAAATAAAAAAAGCTATTGAAGCAGTTCGTTCAAAGGCTTCAAGCTGCAAAAAGCAGCAGTAACATTTAGCGTTCCAAGAACCACTTTGAGAAGACTGATTGATTCTGGAGATGCTCCTGAAGAAGATGCGGAGAAAAAACTGGGCAGGAAACCAATTCTTCCATTGGTACTTGCTCTGGTTGAATACTTGCTATTCATGGAAACTAAGTATTATGGTGTAACAACCTTTTTTTGTGGTTGTATTAAAAATACGTTAATCTAAGATCATTAATTTATTTGGCGTAAAATTAGAGGAGTTTTTAATTATTTACATGTAAAATTGAGAAAGGCAACTTAAATTGCATTTCATAGAACATATATTTTGGGTGTAATATTATATAAATAGTTATAGTTCCTTTCTTTTAAAATTGGACTCGATCATTGTATTTCGCGCAATGCGTGACACCTCTTGAGGGGGGGCATTTACAGAAGCGTTTCTGAAAGCCTCTATTTTTTTCTTCACTTGCTGCTGAATGTTAAAGCAGAAGTCATTGTTATAATGGTTTTTACTTAATTTTTATATTTGGTGCCATCAGAATTTTGGTGGTAAGTTTTTTTCAATTCATTATATTTTAAGCTTAAGCATTTGCTCTTTCCAGGCACTCCCGTACACTTACGTACACTCCCGGCACTCCCGTACACTTACGTACAATCATTATAGTACTTATATTATTCCCTTATACTCACTTAAGGCACTTATTTGCTTACTTACTTACTCATACTTATATTTATATTTTAAATGGCTATTAAGTTACTTATTTACACAAGTTTCTCTTCATTCAAATAATATCATCTTAAAATGCAATTTTAATACAATAAAACATCAAGAATACAATAAGTTTAGTGGAACGAAAATTCCTTCAAATACCTAGTTGATCGCGTTGTTACAAGAATACGCAAGGAAGATGTAGAAACGCTTTCATACTGATTGACCGTTCTGCATCCATAATTAAACACAGGAAGCTGTCTATAGAAAATCATTATACTGAGGAATTTACGTGGTAAATTTTATATTTTTTTTAAGCTTAGCTTTAAAACCTTTTCTTACCTCTCCTTAACCATCCATATATTGGGTAAATAAACTTAATTGCACATTGTTAATTTTTGTTATTTATACAAAATTGTTATTATTACAATTTTATTTAGATTAGACTGACGCGGGCGAGCAGGGACTTGAAATATTTTATTACTTTGTTATTTTAATCATTTTTAATACATTTGTGTTAATGTTACACTGGAGCTCGAAAAAGGGACCTGATTTGCTGTTGTTTATAATGCTAGTTGTTTTCAATTTTGTTTTGATTATTTAGTGTTTACAGAATTTTAAGGAGTGTTACGGTTTATTGTTTTACGCTTGGTCTTTTATGTGTTTATATAATGAACTTTATTGAGTGTGTTATATAAAATTTTTTACGATGTCAACTGTGAATTATTTAGTTGATGTTTTATATATTGATGAGTTATATTAGTAGAATTAAAATTTTTTTAATTGTAAATGGAGCGGAAGCGTTGACATTAGATGAGAGACGTAAATTAAATTTAAAAGGATTAATTCAAATTTACTTGATTACATTTTATGTAACAGGAATTATTAAAAAAAATGCATTCAATATTTGATTATGATACATTACAACAATTTATGGATTCCATTTTAGGTCATGCTTTATCCCATTCAGTTTTTTGTTTATTTAAACGATATTATTGTATTTTTTCAAGTACTTTCAAGGAATACGTTTTATTTAATAGAAATTTTTAAAAGGCTAAATGATGCCAAGTTAAATATTAATTAAAAGATAAATGTGAATTTTGTAAATCTCAATTATCATATTTAAGTTTTGTTATTGATAACTTCATAACATTCAATTGTTAATACATTTATTTACATTTTGAAACGCTTGAATTACATTACTTTTGATAATATTTATACGATTAAATTTATTAGAATTTATTGAATCCATTTAACGAAAACTTTGAAATGAATTACAATATTTAGATTATTTTATTTCTTTGTCACATAATGACAATATTAATACTTTAGTTAGTATTCCTGCTTAAGATTTTTTCCAAATTAATTGGATTATTTATAAATTTTTAAGAGTTCAGTTCATGTTTTTATATTTTAAATTTAATGGTAGTAGATTAGATGTGAACGTTTAACATATTTTTGTGTTATTTGTGTGTAAATTCCATTTGTTATTTTCTTAGATTGTACTTTTTCTATGTTGAATTGTTTTTAATTGAATTCGTAACGCTGTTCATGAGTCTACGAAATTTTCACCTTCCTTTTTGGCGTTTGGTCGGACAGTTCCTATTTCTAGAGATTTTTATGGTCGACTAAAGGATTTCAAAGAGGATGATTTATTTATTACTAACCGTGAACAATTAGTTCAAGATTTAAATGAACTTTCACCCATTTTTAAACACGTTAAACAAAATTTACATGCAGCTTACGAAAGAAATTCAAAATCTTACAATTTTATTAATATTAGAATGGGCTGACTCGAACGGATGTCAGGTATATGGCATATGAATAGGCAACCCAAAATAACATCCCTCATCCTTTAGTCCATGGAAAAGCTGGTCGGGCATGATTCGACCATTTCATGAGGAGACAGTGCCCAGCTTTCGATGCGAAAACCATCTGGAACATCCCCAGCCAGTGTATCAGAATTTAATGAAGAGTCAGTCAACAAGTTCTATGACATTCTAGAAAGTGAATACGATAAGAAACACTTTACAGCTGATTTTATCTACAATGTGGACGAGACTGGGTTGACAATTGCACAATCTAAAATCTCTGAAGTTGTTGGTAAAAAGGGAAAGCGTCAGATTGGTGCTTTAACAGCTGCTGAGAGTCGATCTCTAGTGGCAACAGTGTGCTATATGAGTGCATCAGGATACTTCATCCCGCCGATGATGATTTTTCCCAGGATGAATTACACTGATCTCTTGATGAATGGAGCTCTTCTTGGCGCAATCGGAAAAGTATACAAGCCAATATTTTTACAGAGTGGTTTAAACATTTCATTCAGAAAACTACTCCTACTGAAATTTCACCTGTATTACTGATTCTAGATGGACACTACAGCCATACCAGAAATCTAGAAGTTTTGCAGCTGCCTCGAGAAAACCATGTTTCCATCTTAAGCTTGTCACCCTATACCACTTATAAATTACAGTCTCTCGATACAGCATTTATGTGACCGTTCAAAACTTACTACAGTGAAGAAATTCGCAAGTTCTTTCTGCACTCTGACAGACTTCTGAAACCCTATAACATAGCAGAATTGTTTGAAAATGCTTACTTGAAATGCACCAATGATACATTGACTGTCAGTGAATCCGAGTAACTGGCATATATCCATTTAACAGATCAATATTCACAGAAGCCGATTATCTAGCTGAAGCAGCAAACGATCACAATGGACAACAAGCAGCAAACAATCACAATTGACAACAAGCAGCAAACAATCACAATGAACAATAAACAGCAAACAATCACAGTGGACAACAAGCAGCAAACAATCACAATGGACAACAAAAGACACTCAGATATGATAAACCAGGACCTTTAATCCAAAAATTCGATGTTCTCAAATCGGGGGAGAAAGGCCCCAAAAGCTACTCTCGTCACCTCTTCGCCGTACAAACAGCAGCTGGAAGATTCTGTCAAGAGGATTGAAACCAGAGACTCAAACCGTGGTTGTGGACGGGGACGAGGACGAGGAGGTGGACAATCTGAACGATCTGCTCGGACTCCCAGTTCCAGCAGTGATGACGATCCTGATTCTCTGCCAGCTAGTGAGGAGGAGTGTTCCGACTTGGAAGAAAGAATATCTCGATCTAACCCTCATTCTGACGACACTGAGTGTTTATTTTGCTCGGAAAAGTTCTCTGAAAGCCGCAGAGGAGAAGAGTGGATTATGTGCCAATCATGTGACCAGTGGTCTCACACAGCATGCGCGGGGGCGGATAACAATTCCTACCATGTATGCGACTTCTGCCAGTAATTCTCCTATGATTGAGGAGAAATGAGAACAATAACACAATCTGATGATTACAATAACTGCATCATAAGGCTAATTTGGCCACCCGTGGCCAAATTAGCCTCACCTATGGTCTTATTTGAGTTTTGACACCTTCTAGTTATCTTTTTAAAATCATATTAAGAGTTAATTTTATTTGGTGTACTACCTTTGTATCTCATTACAAACTTAATAATAAATTGTTTTTTTTTTTGTTTTTAAAACTGATGATTTTTATTTGACTTATAGGTAAAAAACAAATAGGGTGGCCATATTACAACAATACATATATATATATATATATATATATATATATATATATATATATATATATATATATATATATATATATATATAAGCTCCGTCGGTTTGTATGCGAAAATTGGTAAAATATTTTTGAAATCTTTTTTTTTAATTATCGTGTAGGTTCGTTAGGAGCACGTTTTAAAATTATTTTCGAATATGCAGGGTGGTCCATAAAAATGTTACGCATCAAAGTTATGAAAATTTTAATGGAACACCCTATATATGATGGCATGTTTCGATTCTGTGGACTAAATAAAGGTTACTTACTGTTATAGTTGCTATACCTAACTCAACCTGTTGCCGAGATATTTCATTATTTGTGAGAATGTAGATCGAAATTCAAAAGAACTTTCTGTTTTACGTACTCGGGGATTTTTTTTTAAATGTTTTTCATTGTTTACTGAAAGTATCAAACTTTAAAATCCACCGAAGTTATTATCACAAATTTATACTGGGTGTATAAAAGCTCAGTTACTGTTTAGGCCGACATTAAAGGCAATTAACTTCCTTATTTTAAATGGAACACCCCGTATTTATCACCATATTTTTATTCTAATTTTAATTCCCTACAAAACTGTATTAGGGTTCCCAATACCTATCTCTTACAGATTTTTTGTAATTTAGGATTTTCTAATTTAATCATTAATTTTATGTCATTTTTACTCGATTTTTTATTAGCAGGTTTTGATGAAAAGCTTTTATTGCTCGAGATAATCCAACCGTTGGACTAGGCTTTCCTTAACAATGACTGACAGACGTTAATAACTGGGTAAATAACAAAAACATTGTTTTATTGAACAAACACAGCTTTGATAAGTGAGCAACTTCAACGTTTCAACAAATGTTCAAAATGATTTCCTTTCCTTTCAATACATAATGCGTGCGTGCGTGCGTGCGTGCAACGAACTCTCTCTAGGAAAGACTTCTTCATTTTTCTCAACATGCTTGGAGTTATGGAATTAAAAACTGTTCTGATTCGCTCCGTCATGTTGTCGGGTGTGGTTGGTGGTGTATGGTAGACAATACTTTTGATGTATCCCCACAAGAAAAAATCAGGACTAGTTAAATTAGGGGATCTTGCCGGCCAATTTTATGGGCCGCCGCACCCTATCCACCTGTAGGGAAATTGCCTGTCCAATTCGTCCCTAACATTAGCATGAAGATGTGCCGGCGCTCCGTCTAATTGTAGCCACATTTCCTGCCGAATATCAAGCGGTATGTGTTCCAAAAGAACAGGCAAATTTCCTCTTAAAAATTCGAGAAACATATCACCGTTCAAATTGTCATTTAAAAAAACGGACCAACTACATGTGTTCCCATTATACCACCCCACACATTTACGGACCATCTGTGTATATAATTTTCATTATCACCAAATTTTTCTAAAACCCATAAACAAAATACAAGCCTTCGATCGTAATCCACTTCTAAAAGTTCTTGGTGTAATTGAATGTGATATGGATAAAACTTATTCTTCTTTATTATCCTTCCAACGCTCCGCTGACTTATCTCAAATTTTTCACTTATTCTCCGCTGACTGGTATGTGGATTTTCTACCAGATATTCCATAACGGCAAAATTATTCTCTTCGTTACCCGTAACCGGCCTTTGCTTTTGTCGTGTCTTGTATGATACACTTTCAGTGCTTCGAAAAACATGCAATAATTTTTCTAATGAACACCTGTCGGGATGACGCCTAGCAGGATACATTTGTGCGTAAACTCTAGAAATAGTTGGTACCCACCTAATAAAACTTATTCTCAAAGTTGATTAGCTAAAATGATTTAACTTTAACACGAACTATGACTTTTCAATAAATTCGTTTATTTTATGTGACAGTAAGACCGTCAAAGCCTGCTTTTCAAGAACAAATTGCATGAAATTATTATTGGAATAGAAAATCCTAAATTACAAAAAATCTGTAAGAGATAGGTATGTAAAGAACCAGCGTCCTGTACGTATGTGTTTTAGAATAAATTAGGTGCGGACCATCCTGTATGTAAGATTTCATAAGTTTACGCTATATTGCACAACGAATAATTTATTCATCACCGCTGACGTGTATTTCTAAGAAACCGTAAGTTTCTGCACGTCAGAACGATTTTAACCAATCACATAACGGCCTTCCCCGCACGGTAGCCGCGAAGCCGCCCACAGATGCACCTTTATAAACTCACGACGCGCATAAGAAAGGATGAATCTCCGCAGATTCAAGTCACGCCGTTCCAGAAACCAGTAGCCGCAGCCGCTCCGCTTGCTTAGTGTAAGCACCGACCTGTTGTTCACCGACGGAGAGTCCTTCGCGATCTGGCGATAACGCGCACCACGACGCACCGGGCAACCTAAAGTTCAATTCTGTACTGCTATTGATAGACACGTAAGTTGTAAAGTTATACCATCTAACAATTTACACTCAAACACTACAGACCGTAAATAATTCCGGGCTGAGCCTCCAGGAGTTATACCAAATACACCTAGAGTCACGCAGGGTCGATCCCAACGTAACTCGCAGATACAAAGTACACTAGCACCTAGAGTAGCACGCAGGGGTAACCCCCGACGTAATACAAAGTACACTAGCACCTAGAGTAGCACGCCGGGTAGATCCCATCGTCACTCGCCACTACAAAGTACACCTAGAGTCACGCAGGGGTAGCCCCCGCCGTATCTCGCAAAAGACTTGAGGGTGAAGGGTTGTTACAGGGCTGTAAAGACCTACGACCTTTCTCTTAGTATATCCAGTAAAGACAGGCCGTCGCCTACGTCTTCTGGGCATTACTGAAAACCCGCTCGAAACTCATACACTACCTACAGACAAAAACAATAACCATACACAGTGTCTGTGAATCGCAGAAGAGTACCTCCATAACCTGTAGTATAAATTTGTAGATAAATTTGTCGTCCACCGAACCATCGTAAATACCTGGTGCACGAACGTTTGTAAATAAATTAGAGAGTACGTAGATTTTTCTATCTTTACGTAAACAGATTAGAATAGTTTTAATATTAAGTAGTTTTGATCCCTTGATTAATTATAAATAATTAAACTTAGTATAGAGATCAGTAATTAATTTCGTTAGATAAATAATCTAATTGCCTAAATTAAACCGGTAATAATTAAAGAAAGACAGCACCGAGATCTCGCCTTTGCATACGCGCATTTCGCGTGTATTATTTCCCGAGAGGAGGACATCCTTGCTTCAGCGCTCCAGAGTTACTAAAGTCTAAGTACGATATCGATTTTCTCAATCCTTACACCGACTCGAGTTCATTGCGCTGGCGCCCCGACCAACAACGGTATCAAGAGTAACGCTCTCGCTACTGTACATGCAGGACCGTAATCTAAATTTTACCTCTTAGGTAAGGAATAGATTAAAAAGACTATCTTTGTTCACAGAAGCGACTTCGCACACAGTGACGGGCCGCCAACCAGGAGACCAGCCGCCAGACCCGGACAAAGAAGTTCCCCCATACATTTTGTTAATTACCTTTTTTTATTTATTGTTGATATTTCTTTAATATACATTTTAAAAATGCTTTACGGTTTTTATTTAAGGTTACAGTGTTAAGCCCATCCAGTACTGACTACGAACCACACCCCGTTTATAAAATAAACCCGATTGAGCAAAGCCGAGGCAAAGTAAAACCGCGTTGGGTTACCAAACCAGAAGGGCGCAATATAAGTATAGCACCCAGAAGTAGGGGAGCATTATAGGTATAGGGAACCCTAATACAGTTTTGTAGGGAATTATAATTAGAATAAAAATATGGTGATAAATACGCGGTGTTCCATTTAAAATAAGGAAGTTAATTGGCTTTAATGTTGGTCAAAATAGTAACTGAGTTTTTATACACCCAGTATAAATTTGTGATAATACCTTCGGTGGATTTTAAAGTTTGATGCTTTCAGTAAACAATGAAAAACATTTGAAAAAAATTCCTCGAGTACGTAAAACAGAAAGTTCTTTTGAATTTCGATCTACACTCTCACAAATAATGAAATAGGTATAGGGACTATAACAGTAAGTGACTTTTATTTAGTCCACAGAATCGAAATATGCACTCATATATAGGGCGTTCCATTGAAATTTTCATAACTTTGATGCGTAAAATTTTTATGGACCACCCTGCATATTCGAAAATAATTTTAAAACGTGCTCCTAATGAACCTACACGATAATAAAAAAAAGATTTCAAAAATATTTTATCATTTTTCGTATACAAACCGACGGAGCTTAGATGCTTCACCCTGTATATATATATATATATATATATATATATATATATATATATATATATATATATATACAACTTTCATTAAATTTTAAAGTATTAATTTTTCAACAATAAGTCTAATTGGTGGTGTGGCATTTGCTATGTATGCAGTCGCATTGAATTGGATCTGAGGTTTTTTATCTGGATGAAGAGAAAACTTGAAACGTCTCAAAAGAATTGTGAGTGCCATCTTAACTTGTAGAATACCAAATTTGTAACCTTCAAATTAATTTATAACGATTAACATTCACATTACAATGATTCATAATACGTACCAATGCACGTTCTTGGTCCATTTCCGAATGGAAAATATACATAAGGATTACGATTTTTAACATTCTCATCTGAAAATCTTTCGGGATCATAGGTATCTGGATTGGGATAATACTCTGCATCATGATGTACTGCGTGCACTGGTATTAAAACATGCATTCCTTTTTTTATAACAACATTTGAATTAGGTATTGCATATGTTTTAGTACACAATCGAGTATACACTGGTATTGGTGGATATTTCCTTAAAGTTTCTAAAAGATATTTAGATAATTGTTTAGGTAAACATCACAGCTTATTTTACTAGACCTACCAGCAACGCATTTATTTAAATAATCCATTTTCATAATTCCATCGTACGTCACTTCCTCACCATATTTTTCTACAACCCAATTAATCTCACCTCTTATTTTATCTTGAATTTCAGGGTTTACTGCCAATTCAAACAAACTAAAACATATTGTTGTAGCTGATGTTTCGTAGCCAGCCATATAAAAGGCAAAACACTGTGCTGCCATTTCATTAAGGGTCAACGTAACTTTCTTTGTATTATCCTTTTCATTTTTTAAATTACCAAATTCGTTATCGTCTAAATTCACATTGTTTTTAATTTGTATCAAAAGATGCATAAAGTCTTTACGGACAACATTATTTTCCTCCCGATACCTAACAGTACTTTGAACCATATTTATAAAAAAATCGGTCATCTTCTTATCAAACATTTTGATGTTAAATATATATAATAATTCAGGTAAAAGTAACAATAAGAGTGTGCGCATTGATCGTATAAATGAAGTCCCAAAAAATGTTTGTTGATATCTCTGAAATTCTGATTTTGAATTTTTTAGGGTTGAATCATCAATTCCGAAACCACAAGACACTACAACGTCAGATGTATATTTTTCAATAACATCCTTGATGTATATCTCTTCTCTATTCTTAACTAACCCTTCAAGTAATGTCACCAAGTCTAACCCGCTGGTCAAAAGAGTACTAAACATCATTTTCACTTTTCGAGATGTAAATGAAGGTGTTAATTTTACCCTTAATTGTTTCCAACGTTCACCTTGTGAATGAAATAAATTGGAACTTAAGGGATCTCTGTCACAATTAATATAACCGATGTGATCAGTAAAATGATTGAAGTCGTTAATTAGTATCTTTTTAATCAAATCCAATTCCACAGGCACAAAGATTGGTTTTAAAAGGAAGTAATATCCACCAAATCTCTTACCCCTTCTTTTAAGTTCAGTATAAAAATGTTTCATATTAACTCCAATGGATTCTTTTCGAAGAATAATGTTAAGTGTATTGCCGAAAAGCAAAATCGGAAACACTGTTTCCACCCCCAGTTTACTCCAGTACGTTAACCAATATTTTAACAGCAATACCAGTATTGATGTCAGTATAAGGATTGTTAACAGGTGCAAATAGGCAGTACTAGTAACAATCTCCATAATTTTAAGAATTTGAATAATTTCGATTTTTAATTATAGGCACTTTGGATTAACGTTTTATATAGATTTTTTAGTGCACGTTTAAAAATGTTATGACTAAAATTTTTTGATTATGTTCGCTTTTTAATTCAAGTGATAAGCTGATAATTCTTACTAAAATTAGAATAATTTTTTATTGCAAAAGCATGTTTTGTAATAGTAATACGTTCGATTAGGCGAGTGCTTTACCAACTGAGGTACAAGGGTTATGAATGTAATTCGATAGAACTTTAATATAGTCCCCTTAAAGCCAGACGGTCGTATGTAAAACTTTTTAAGAAAATGGCATTTTAGTACCGTTAGTTTGATAACAACGTATATTTTTAATTGGATAAAAGGTTTAAGTAAAACAAAGCTCTAATACGTTTAAAATTCGAAACGATTAAAGGCCTTATGTGTATTTGGAAACACCCAGAAATAAGCAGAACGTCTCATGTGCCGAATAAATCGATAGGTCTTTTTGTTCTTCTCTGATGGAATAAATTTCATTTTTGAAATAGCAAAAGGTCGGATGTGCGTTAATAAACACACACGACTCTGTTACTTACAAGAAAAATATATTTATCTTCAGCGATTTTTAACACAACGTCGGATGTGCGTCAACAAACACATGCGACTTTTGGTTCATTAAAAATAAAAACACTCAGTACTTTTCACCGATTGTAACCATAAGGTCGTATGTGCGTAAATAAGTACATGCGACCTTTTGTTGATGGAAAGAAAAAGATATTTATCTTTATTCGTGTATTAATATAAGGTCAGATTTGGGAAAATAATCACATCCGACTTTTTTCCAAGCGTAACTTAAGTCGGTTGTAAAGTTTTTCAACAGTTTGCTGTGAACTAGTATGCCACTTGAAGTTGTAAGTCTAGGTACTTTATGTGAATTTTTCTAAATATTCTTGTATTATCTAAGTATAGAATGTTATACAGGGTGTCCACAAGGAAATACGAAGAATTCGTAGACGTGTTCTTTGAACAATTTTAAGCAAAAATGATTATGTGCAATTTTCCCAATTCCTAACCTCTGAGGAGGTATGGGCGGTTGAAGAAAAATGTAAAATCGTGGTCCTGCTTCTAGCAGTGTCTGCGTTCAGCTATCGATTTGAACTTCTCTCAGCACCTCTTCTGCAAACGCATGTCGTGGAGACTCTTCTGTTTCTCAAAGGCAGTGAAAAGTCTAGGCTATCATTTTGTCAGTAGGAGCACGACGATTTAGAAAACGATTTTTGTACTCTGCTGCTGCTGCATAACAATTACCGTTAAACAAGTCGTACAGGAACCACATCACTGTATTCCTCATTTGAACGTTGTTAAGGCATGATTAGTTGTAATTAAATTAATTCTAATTGTTACAAAGCAGATGATAACTTGTATTTACATTCAAATACTGTTTGATACAAATGACATAAAACGTCAAAGAAGACACATTTTCTCACTTTATTGTCGTAATACTTGCTAGCAGAGAGGGTGGGCATTCTTGAGATAAGTTTACTTCCTCCCAATTAAATAGAGGGCAGTCATAAAAAGAAAAAAATAACAGATTACTGCACAATGCATACTTATTTGTAATTTTGATTGGATGTTTTGGAGCATATGAATGACGTTTGCCATTATAGCGCTTAAAGGTTTTAAGTGTCTTTTCTCTAAATTTGTTTACATTTTTAGCAATCTATTTGTAACTTTCGCTCACTTTTTGTTCGGTTCACATTGTGAAATTATTCTCGTTTTTTTAACATTGAAATAATCGTGCGGTACAAAGTTCTTAAAGATAGTGTAACGTTCGTTTACCTACAATGTGATTTAATAATCTAACAATGTGTTGTCAAAAAATAACTACCTTAATTAAGTTGATTAGCTAAGTAAAGTTGTATCTTGAAGTTTATTAAATATTTTTGCAAAAAGTTAATTTAACAGTTCAGAAAAGAAATAGAAATTTGCACTTTTACATAAAAAAATTACATTTTACTACTTGATTGTTAAATATGTAATGTGTTTCAGACATACAAATTATAATTTTGAATAAAGGTAAATGATTTGAATTAATAAAAAAAAATTTCAAATTTAAATTTCGCGCTTATGAAAAAAATACCTTCTCACAAGTTGTACGAGGGCGCTATTAAGTCTACCAAATTAGAGACCCAAGGGTCTCTATACCAAATTTAACATTGAGGGTCCACTCTCCCCACCCTCTCTGCTTGCTAGGCAACCAACATTGCTCTTACGATTTTGGGTGTTGGATTTCATTTTGAACAACTAACTATTTTTGTTTGTCACCTCGTTATGTTATGTACATTTTTATGCTACGTTGTGTTCTTGTTAACTTGTTAATGAAAATTGTTATTAAAAATTTCGTTCTATGATAATTTTAAGACTTAAGCAGCTGTTAAGAGTATTCTCTTTACTTATTTTTACATTTTTCTTCAACCGTCCATGTCTCCTTAGGGGTTAGGAATTGGGAGAAATTGCACATAATTATTTTTGCTTAAAATTGTGCAAAGAATACGTATACGAATTCTCCGTAGTTCCCCCGCGGACACCCTGTGTAGTGGTAGTTAGCCGGAAATCTGAATGTTTCTAACATGTGAATATTATTATTATCTATGAATTAGAGTAGTGTTAGTTACTTTTTCGAGAATCTTTTACACATAACCTTAAAGTATTTTGCGCGCCAAAACCGTTTCTGGGTATTTAAAAGTAGATGTGCGTGGTTATCGGGAAATTATGTAGTAATTTAATGTACGAACTTTCACAGTTATGCTTGTTCGCTTTCTGAACAAAAGAAATTAAAGGATTTTAACGACAAACTAATTCTATCGGTATATTTTTTAATACAAAATATTGAGATGATTAGAAGTAGGCATAATAAAGGGGCTAGAGTTTATTGAGTTTGAATTTCTGTATAGTAAGCAAGTTAGATAAATTTGTGGAAGTATACAGTTCGTTTTCAATGAGAAAATAGTTACGCATGCAAAATTATGGTTTTGATGTGACAAAACAGGCTTGGAGTGGTTTACACAAGGTTGTTATTTTCATAAAAGGATTGAGCTATACCAGTAGCATGTGAGAAAGGTCAACATGATTAATATTAATGGGTACGGTTAGTTTCGTGTAACATATTTATGTAGTTTCGCATTTTATTCAATGAATTTCAATATTTTGAACACATCAGATATTGATCACATGGAGTGTGATAATTTAATATGTAGAATGTACAGTATTAGGTACAATGCATAAACTATTTGAAATATGAAAGAAAGAGTATGGTACGAACATAGTATATTTGTAATTCAAAGACAAAGTATATAAAACATGCATAAGAAGTGATAGTGCCTTAAAAACGTAATTAAGTACATGAACAACAATTGTGCAGTGTGGTATTTAACATAAAATTGCAAATTCTACACAAACATTGACAAAATAGTTAAACAATGTGAAAATGTGAAATGATAAAATTAAGAACTATGGAGTACAAGTGAACAGTATTGGTGTTAGAGACATATATAAGAACACATTTTATGAACATTTCAAGTGTTATAAACAGTTATTACACAAATTAAAGGTAAATTTATATTAAGTTAGGTGAAGTATTATTTGTAAGAATTTCACAAAATATAGTTTTTATAGGGTAAGATAAGTTTAAAATAAATTATAAAAACATTTAATAGTAGGTTTCCCTCATTTCAACAAGGAATTTAACTATAAATATGTAATATAAACATAAAATAAGAAAAGTTTGGTTAACTACCTAAATTCTAGATGTGAAGGTGGAAATTTTGTAAAATTCAAATAAAATGGGTTGAAATAAATGTATTCTGATACAGTTTTTATGTGGAATTTGAATATGTAATTAGTTTAGTTGTACGATGTAAGATTTTTTTGATATTAGTAAATTTAGATTATAAGTTGTCAGAACGAAAATTATCGAAGCAAAATAGGGCTTGTGAGGTATCTTTTTATGCGGAATTTTGCCCTGATTCCAAATGTGTAATTAAAAATTAAATCCGAATTGTATTAAAGAAGATATAGCATAATTTATGTTTTAGTTACGTTTACAATTTTGTTTAGACGAATTAGAAGCTAGAATCTTTTGTGTGTAATGTAGAGAAAAAATTGAAAATTTGGTATCTAGAAGAAATGTATAAAAGGAATTGCTCCTGATTTCTCACTCTCTTACCTTTTGAATTTTTTGTGACTAACAAGTCATAGTGTTAGTGTTATTTGTGTTAACATGTAATTAACAATTCTCGTAAATATTATCGGATTTGAAACGCGATCGACGTAGAGTTGAGATATCAGAAACAATTGTTTTAACCTATAACTAAAGTTAAAAATAAGGTTACCGTTCACAATCGTTCGATAAAATTGTAATTGTTTCGTTTTTCAAGATCGTGTGTAAACATCGGGTGATGTGCAATTTTTGTGTATGTTAATAAATTTCTTCAATTATCTTGGATTCGATGTTTATTTGTTGACAGTGATTAAGATCATAAAATAAATTTTCACTTCATAACGGAATCTAAAATAAAGGTGCAAGTGAATACAAAAATCTACATAAAATTAAAATACAAAATTAAATCCGAGAAATTATTAAATAAATAATACATTTTAAAAACACAAATAAAATAAAGTGCTTGTCTATAAGTATTTGAGCATTGTAAGTACATCGTATTTACCACTTGAAAAACAGTTATTTGATTTGTATGAAATTATGGAATTTTAAGCAGTATATTTGGGACAGCAAGGCAGTATCATCGATTTATGGAAGGAATTGTACGTCCAATGTTTAATGTGGACCAACCCGATATGAACATTATTTGGAATTTGCAGCAACACATGTGAGTGTATTTCTCTATCATAACCCTATTGCATTGATTTTTTTTTTGATGTCCTGTATTTATTTTTTTTTAAATAATGTATAAATGTTTGCACGTATACACGTGTTAATATCTGAAAAGTAAATGATTCAGTGTTGTTTTACAATTAATAAGTTTACCTCAAACAAAATTAAAATTGTGCTCAATAATTTAGATCAACTGCAGAAATTTTTGACAGGCTACATTTATTTCAGTATTAAGTACGCAACGCATGCGTATTTTGTGCAGATCTCAACAAAGTTGGTTTCACATTGTAACTGTTTATTATAAAATACAATTTGATCATTTACATGAATATTCTAAGATTTAATTTGTTTTGCCAACAATCAATGTTTAATACAATTGAATCCTATCCCCAAAAGAGATTTTGAGCTAGTTCGGCGCATAATATATTTTTTTGATAGTTATTATTATGATAAGAACCTTATCCCCATTTAGTAAAATTGAATAATTAGAGTAAATAATAATTTGGCACTACTATTAATATAGCCACTACAATATATTTATGTTACGTGACAAATTTTGGAATTTTTAAGGTTTCAATTGGTACATTTTAAAGTAGTAAGCCAGGTTCACGAGCTTGTGAAGAAAAAAGTCACTATTATAGGTCTCCAATTTTAACATTTTGATGATCGTTTGTGTTTTTCCTCAGGATTAAAAATTATTTATGTCTTCCGTATACAGATGGCCACACAATTGTTATTTTTACAGTAAGGTAAGTCTACATTCAAGTCATTGCTCTTCTGTACTTTGTATTTTACTCATCATGTTTGATTTTCTACCAAAATGTGTTTTTTTTTGTTAATTTGTAGTCCTAAGGAAGACTATAAACAATTGTCGAAACGTTGGTATTAAAATTGTCGAATTATGATTATTGTCCACAAGCTCGTTACCTTGCCTCATGTTATTGATGTTAGAGAGATTGTAACTTTTTTAAAGTTCTAAACGAAATTAATGAGTTAGTTTCTGTTTCAAATTTGGAAATTTGGAGGCCTTTATCTCTTTTTTGTTTGAAGTTCTTAGAAGGAAATGTGCGATGCACGGATCAGCAGAATGTGAAAGCCCAAAACTATTTTCTGAATAATAAAGGAATTTTGAGTATAAGTGAAAGTGATATGTATAACGACGAAAATCACCATGCCAATGTTCCCACATATTATTATGCAAATAAGGAAGTAAAAATAACTACAGACCAAGAACAAACAAATGGAGACAATTTAAATGAAATAATCTATACACCAACTGCTCATGACATTAATGAGTTTGGGAACTATATCAGTAAATCTACCTATGAAATCAATGGTAATAGTACGGAAAAGAAGCACCGATCAAGAATTAGAAAATGATGACGATGTTAATCATGTCACGTACGAACCAACTGCTGATAAAATCAAGGAGTTTGAAGAAGAGCATAGCAGTTTATCTACTTATGAAATGAACGATAATAACAAAGAACAACTAACAGAAAAAGAACAAGCAAGTTTTGAAAACAAAATCAAGAGAAACCAAAGAAAGCGAAATAGTAATTCTTGTTATTGGAGAAAATCAGTGGCAAAAAGGGAAACGAACCTTGGGAATGAGTATCAGAATAGTACAGAAAAAGTATTTACAACAAAGAAGGCGCAAATAGTTGACTGTTCGAAGTGTAAATTGAGGTGCAATGATAAAGTAACTCAAGAAGACATAGACAGAATTAACCACCGTTATTGGTACTGGTTCGTATGAGAGGACAGAGAGACTTTATTTGCAAATATGTTAAAACAAAGTTGCTTAGTAGATGCAGGAAAGATATAAATCCTGTAAAACCTAGAATAAATAATACGTATAACTATTATTTTCCTGGAGACATTCAGGTATGCAAGAAGTCTTTCCTGCAGTGCCTGGACATCTCTAATAAAGCAGTTCGTTGGAGTGGCAAAAAGAAAAAAATTTGGTGGCTCATCAGTGGTTTCGAAGGATCGAAGAGGAAAACATTCACCCAAAAATAAGACATCTGAAGCTAGAAGGATGTTTGTGAAGAAGTACATTAACTCTTTTCCCATTATGGAGAGTCACTATTGCCGGTCCAAAACAATAAGGCTTCATCTATCAACGGAGCTGAACATTACTAAAATGCAGAGGATAATGTACTTGATCCAGTTTCTGCGGCGGTATATAGGAAGATATTTTGTGCAGAGTATAATTTGGGATTCCACAGACCAAAAAAAGATAGCTGCGCAACATGTGAAAAATATAAACAATGTAATGGTGATAAGAAAGAGTAAATGAGAGACAGGCATTTGAAAAATAAAGAATTATCCCGGACAAAGAAAGGCGAACACAAAGAAAAGGAAAAAGCAAACGACAGTTTGAAATCAGTTACATATGATTTGCAATCAGTATTATATACACCATGTTAAGAAGTGTCATTATTAAAATATAGCTTGTGATCAACAACTGCTCTTTGTTTTGGATCCTTTGGATATAATGAAACATCTTTGGCATATTTTTGAATAAGATAAGTGGCAATCGCGTTACCTTTACACAGTGAAAAATCATCATCTACAATAGTCGGTACGCAACGTTGTGGATTTATCTGCAAAATTATGTTTATTATTTATTATTCAAATCCTAATTCGCAGGTAAGCCATACTTTAATAAACTCGGATGTTAGTTGTTCGTTTTTCAGAAGATCCAATTTAACTGTATTCCTAATAAATTCGCTGTCAATTCAACTACTCTGAATGGGCCACTTCCAGGTGCAAAATAAAAATCCATTGTCATCGTAAACTGGAAATTGTAATTAATTTTGGAAAGAAAAAGTATATACTTAACGCACTTTATAGAAATGGCACTGACTGTGCCCACAGAGAATTGTGTATCATTATATTTTTTGTTATTGATATGATTATAAATGCTTTCACGGAGAACGTGCATAATTGAAATACTTATCTTTTTTCGGGCAGCAGTAAATTTTACAAGTTTTAACATTTTAATCGCAATCTCAGCTATCCCTAGTAAAAGTAAAAGTGTTAACAAATATTTGAAATATGCGTGCCAACAAAATTTATAATGTATGAAAACACAAAGAATCAGACTGTCATAGTAACAGGATTTAAGCCTACTATTAAATGCCATATTCATTCTTTAATAAATTATTTGTTAAAGCGGTTGAAGTATTCTGGAATGTCTTTTCAAAACGGTTGAATAATATACTAGTAGAACACAGGAACCTTGGCCGCCATCTTGGATTTTGACGTCACAAGACCGCCCACGTGGAAGACCGTATTTTCCACCCCCATGGTTTCTTTTCGGAGGCCTTCTTTAACCCCTTGATTGTCATCCGAATTTGGTTGTATTAAGAGCCTTTTCGACGGCCATGCCCTTTTTGTACCTGCTCACGTGAGGGGCCTTTTTCAACCCTTGGGCGGCGTTTAACCCCTAATTAAGGTCCTTTCGTCGGCCATTTTTTTATCGACCTTTTTCATCGCGCATACTCGAGCGGCGTATTTAGGCCTTGAGCTTGGGTTTGGTCTTGGAGTTGGTTTTTGGGGTTGGACTTGGAGTTGGTCTTGGGGTTGGGGTTAGGGCTGAAAGCTAGGGGTGTTAACTATTTTTGGTAATTATCTCGTTGACCATTTTGTTTTTCTTGACCCTGTACCCTGATTGGAGGAGCTAAGTCTCTGCATTCTGATTGGTGGGGAATTTGAAATTGTTTTAATAAGGGACCCTAATGCTAACTTGTAAGACATGTGTAGGGCTTCGCAACTTGTTCTCAGGCCTTCGTCCCTGTCGCGGCCCCTGGTTGGAAATGGTATGGGGTTCTAACCTTATAAGACAAGTGTAGGGCTTGGCCCCTATCGTGGCCCCCTTGGTGCAATTGTATGTGGGTTCTAGCCTAATCTTACAGTTGTAGGCGTACCCCGTCATAAAAAATTTGTATTCTAATAAGGTGTGTCAGGTTGCGATGACGCACCCTGTATATAGGATGTTGTAATGACGTGTATTGCGTGTTCTGAGCACGAGTGTATTGAGTTTGAATGAAAAAAAAATTTTTTGTGTGTATATAATGTGTGTGGGTGTATGATACGCCACTGGAATTTTAGGAAAGATATTATTTAGTATGTAGAGACGTGTATTTGAATGTTATAAAGACTTTAGTGTTGAAAGAAATAAATTCTGATGAATGTAAATGTGAAGAGAAATTTGTCCATGGGACGATAATGCTTTCCACTGGATTGCTTCTGTTTTGCTGATAAAGAAAGGAATGTTGTTGGAGGATAAGATGGGGAATCTTGATTAGAAAATGTGAAGAATAAATGTAGAATGTTTTAGAAAATATGTAGAGAAAGATTGGGTATGTTTAAGTGATAATTTCAGCAAGTTTTGTAATGTTGTGCAATTGTGTTGAGAATAAATGTGTGTATATGGAATTTGAGACATTAGACTGTACTGATTTTTACAAATGTTGCGGAAGGAGATCGAGCGCAGATTGGAGATAACGGTTAAAAGTTGTGTAATGGTCCAGAGGGGCCACTGAATGAATGTAATGACGGAAGATGGTTTCTTCGGGAAGTAAGTGTAAAATTTGTAAGTGAAAACAAATATGGCGATGTATTGTAATTACACGCGTGCTTGTGTAGAGGGAAGCAGTTGTTGGACGTATGTAGTTTTGAATGAATATTATTGGAGAATATAACGCGGAAGGAAGACATGTTTAAAGATGGATGGCTGAAGTTATAAATAGGGAAGTCAAGAGATTGACGGGGTTGTTGTCGTTGGGAGTTGAAGGGAGAGTTAAGTTAGCTTTTGGCTTGTGAGGCGCACACGCGAGTGATAGACGGTGACGATGTGGGAGTATGTTTGTGAAATTTTAATGAGGCAGTAATTGATTAATTAACTGCGTTACCCGAACCGGGGATAAATTAAAAAAAGACATTCATAAACAATACAAGAATTAAAAATTGACGTTGAAGTTAAAAATTAGTTTATCTTCAAAGAAAATAATAGTGCGAAAGCAGATTTAAATAAAGTTAACAGTTGTTACGTAATAGTAGTATTAAGTCTAGCGGCGCGCTTGTAACGAGATTCGGCTACAAGTAATTGAGACCACCTGTTAAGTGAACGAAGGGTTCATTGTATATTATAAACCAATGTTTGAGTAACGTTATATGACATTGAAAGTTTTATTTGTATAAGGGACTAAATTTGTGAAAAGGTTGCAAGAAATTTTAATAGGCAACCAAAGGTTTACCGTTATTACGTGTTATTAGACTAATTGTGGGAGTAATAACCTCGCGTAAGTGAACTAATCGCGAGTGCACAGAGGATTAAGTTTTGTTAAGCCTTGTGTAATGTGCTTCAGGCAATTTTATGCAGTACCAATGGACTACATATAATTAATTTACGGAAGAAAGAAGAAAGAAAAGCCAAGGAGTAATGGACGATCTTAAGTAAGGTTTATATTTAAGCATTTTAAAAATTTAGTAAAGCACGATTATCTCTTTGGTTTAGTTCATTGGTGTAATGTGTTCAAATATTCATTAGTTTTGAAACGAAAAGATAATCGTTCTTGAGTCACGCTTATTGTATGGTTTGTTTAGTATTAAGAATTTCGCAGAAATTGATAGTGACGTGTGGTTTTGATTTTCAACCACGTTGTTGAGTGTAATATATGTAAATATATTTGTGTGTTTGATTATTTTATGCAGGACAATATATATATTTATCGTTAAATGTTTTATTTTGCTGTTTATTTAAACAGGTATGAAACACAGATGTAACATTCACTTAATTGGTGATCTTGTTTTGATAATTTTAAAAGTAAGCTTTGCATATTTTCATTTTAATTTTTCAAATTTAAGGAACAACCTGATAAGTCTTATTAGCCAGGTTGATTACAAAATTTTTATGTTAGTTTCATTAGAGCAATGCAATATTAATAGATCAGCTGTTAGTTTAAAAACGTCATTAAGTATAATAAAAGTTTGAGTTTTGAAACCGTAAATGTTTACGAATGTCAAATATTATAAGAAGTAAAGTAAATTTAAAAGATAGCGTTCATTGAATGAATTTGAGTGATAAATTTTATTTAGAAGTTTTCAAAATTAATTATCGAATATTGAATGACAAGATATTTTATTCATTAATAAATAGGAACTTAACGTTATATGTGTATACGAGGGATACGCAGAAAATATTCAGTTACCGTATTATAACTTTTGTTTTGGATATTTTAGTTTACGAGGTGTGTTCTAAAAGTTGTTAATGACCTGGGTAGTGAAAAATTTATTTGAGTTGAATTGTTTTGGACGAGTGTTTGTTTTAGAACCTTCGTATATGAGTTTACCGAGTAAGCACAATCCTACTTTCCACAATCAAGTAGGGTTAATTAACATCCAGCTTAAGACAATTATTTCAGCGAAGTATCGATTGTGGTGGCGCCTAGAGACATATTTTCCCGATTTGAGCTATTTGAGTATAAGTATAAGGTGTTTGAGCTTAGTAAACATTCATTTTACTTATTATTTCGACCACGCCCATCTCCCTGTTAGCTGGCTTGGCAACCCGCTTACATTAGTAAGCCTACACGACGCCTAGTGCGGTTTGGACGTGTAACAGGTGGCCCTAGCCTTATAACACAGGACTTGTATCAGGGTCTACGCCATGGTCCCCTTTGAGTTAAAATTGATTTTTAGCGCCATCTAGTGGTGTATAGACTAATGAACATTTTCTGTAATAGTAGCTGATCATGCACGTATCTCTCCTTCTCTCTCGTTTATCCGTTTCTCTCCTCTCTCTCTCTTTCGGCTCTTTCTCACACACAAACAAATCAATTAATTAATTAATCAATCAATCTTAAACAAATCATGCTCGATCAAATCAATCAGATCAATCTCAATCAATCAACCATGTCTTACAGTATGCGGAACCAGCTTACAGTTCAAAACTGAATACATTAAAGTCTAAATTAAACATTACGTGAAATAATAAATAATTTCTACCCAATGCAATGGTGCTTCTTATATAGGCAGATTCTCTTTCTAAACAGTCACCACCTATACATTCGAAAAATTATGTCTGATTTATTTATATGTTCAATTACATACACACAAAATTGTTTTATAGAAACGCGTTCACTAACAGTTATAAAAACCTCGTTGAAAGGACTGGAAAGTAATAATTACCTATACATACATATATATATATATATATATATATATATATATATATATATATATATATATATAACACAGAGTTAAATTAAATTAACATATTTTAAAAATATCAAATTGATATAATGGAATAAAAGACAAAATGTTTCAATGATTTATTATTATATACGAATCAATAACCACAAGTCTAAAGTCTACGAATACGTACCAGCTATTGTAGATCAGATTTTATGACGTCATCCTATAAGAATAATAATATATTTAAAAAAAATGTATCGACAGTTTTGTTAGCAATATCAAGTGAAACATATATTAAAAAATAATACGCATACCTCCAGATGTGTTTTTCTTTCAACTGTTCTAATAATAACCATATGTTGAATTGAAATATTTTTTTATACAACGTATCCACATAATAAAATACTTATCTCTTTCGGGTTTTTTAAATGGTGTATTTTAAATTATACAATCTAAACGTTTCGATAACACTTACAGTTATCTACAGTTAAAAATTGTTAAAGATGTCGTAAACAATTTTGTCAAAGTTTAAAAATTAAAACATGTTTATGTTTTAATTTTACGCTCGCACAAGAATCAAGGCCAGCAGCATTCTCGTATCTCGCGCGTTTCGCTCTTTAAAGTGTAACCGTCATCGAGAAAACGTTATTATAATGTATTCTCCTGTTTATGAGCCAACATCAGCAGCCACTAGAGATTTTCCTGACTCATTAACAAACTATTACAACATAACCGTTCAAGATGATGATGGAAACGATGACGTGGATGAGCTGAATGTACCTCACATCCAAGGTGATGGTGATGATTCACAGAAGAAAAAGAAGAGCGATGAGGTAGAGGAGAAAGACGAATCTCAAAACCATGATGACGATAGCGACGAATCACGGTTCAAGAAGAAGAAGACCGATAAAGAATGTGATTAAATAAAAATTATGTATTGTTGTTTATAATAATAATAATATATTTTCAAACGCTAAGCGTTCCTTCAATTTTGTTAATAAACTTGTTTTTCCTAACGGTGTTTGAACCTGCACTAACAATGCTGTAGTTAATGCGCAAGGGCGGTTAGATGGGCAGCTACAATAAGTGAAAGATTGGCTTTCTTTTGCACTCTGTGCATTCAATCATACTGCTGTTTTTTGAATTGAGAGGTGATTTTGTATGATTAAGTTACATCAGTTTTGTAATTAATTGATTTGATTTATATGTTTGAGAAAGAGGCGAGGGAGAGACGAACACGATCAACCTCTATTACAGAAAACATTCATTAGCCTTTACACCACTATATTGCGCCACAAACAACCCTATTTAGTCCTAGAAATATACCGCTAGGTGGCGCCGCCTCTATTACAGAAAACATTCGCTAGTTTAAAAATATACCACTATATGGTGCCACAAACAAAACCCTGATTAGTCTAGAAATATAACGCTAGATCGTGACACCTTTATTACAGAAAATATTCATTAGGCCATATACAACTAGATGACGAGACAAATTCAAATTTCCCAACAAGCGCCACGACAGGAGGGCGCAGGCTCTAACACAGTTTCTTATGTTATGTCTTATAAGCTAACAATAGGTCCCTTATTAGAATAGAAGTTCAAATTTCGCTAATCAGAATGTAAACACTTAAATACAAATCCAAATTCAAATTTCCCACCAAGGGGCCAGGAGTTAAGATCCGAAAGTAAGTAAGTTGCGATGCCCTATGTCTGTCGTATAAGTTAGCATTAGGCCTCATTATTATAATACAAGTTCAGATTTCCCCTCATAGATGGCGTCACAAACAGATTCAAATTTTTGGGTCGAGAGACGAGGGCCTGAAAGTAAGTTGCTAAGCCCTACATCTGTCTTACAAGTTAGCATTATACCCCTTATTATAATACAGATTCATATTTCCAGCCATAACCTGCAGAGAATTAAATACAAATACAAATTCAAATTTTCCGCCATTGATGTTTATAAATCTAAAAAGCCCTTTTTCGACAGTTCATCCGAAACAGTACCTGTATGTAAAGTCGTCTTATGTGATAGCATGGCAGGCCCTTATCGGTAAAAATTCAAAGATTAAAAGAGACCGGTGTATTTAATTTGATTATAATTTTTTTTTTTGACAGAGGTAATTCAGCTAAGATAGAGCTTGTATGCTGTATAGAGGCAAAATCTAGCTTAAAGAAGAAGGTACAAGCCATTTTTCGGCGTATACACCACTATATTGAAGATGCCGCCTTGTCTGTATTAGAAAACATGCTACTGATCCGGATTTGCATAAAAAAAGGTGCATGCGGTACAGCCTCAGGGGCATAGAAGAATTGAAAGCCTATGAATTATTTCAAGGTAGCGTGGGGAATTTAGCTAATTTTTTTTTAAGAATAATCCTATATCTGCGTAATACTATTCGTAAAACAAAATATTAGACATTAGCCCTTGCGTGTATTTAAAGTACAATTACTAACGGTTGAACATTATTATGAAGCAGCATCAGGGTATTCGATGTTTTTACTAGTTAATAAGCTATACTCGCTCAAGATGAAGCGGATGAAGAAAATGATTATTATTCCACCTAATACCATAACACCTTAATGTTTTTTACAATAGCAAATTTTTCAAATAATTTGTAAACACATTAATTAACACTACGCAACTTTCCAATCATAATGTGGTTGAATGTCTGTTAAATAACAAAATGCATTCCATAAAAGCAGCTTTATCATACAGGTGATATCTTTTAAATGTGTGTTGTAAATAACCATCGTACAAAATAGGAGTTGCAGTAATCAGGTTTTGTGTATTACTTTCTAAATTAGATAACGATGGAAAAGCAATAATAACGTATGCTTATTATTGAACAGTTGAAAGAAAAACACATCTGGAGGTATGCGTATTATTTTTTAATACATGTTTCACTTGATATTGTTAACAAAAATGTTGATAAAGATTTTTAAATATATTATTACTCTTATAGGGTGACGTCATAAAATCAGATCTACAATAGCTGGTACGTATTCGTAGACTTTAAACTTCTAATTATATAATAATAAAACCATTAAAACCTTTTGTCCTTTATTTCCATTATATCAATTTGGTATTTTTAAAACATGTTAATTTAATTTAACTCTGTGTTATATATATATATATATATATATATATATATATATATATATATATATATATATATATATAGGAGTAGGACAAGGATCGGACAGTTTAACTAGTAATTAATTAATCTGAATAACATTTATACAATTTGATTTAATCATAAAAAGCATTGTGTTACCAACAAAAATGTCAGGAATGTTAAATAAACTTATTTCCGTAAATTCAATTTAGTATTTTAGTTTGTTTCAATAAATTTTTAATTTTTCGAAAATATTTTGGCACATGAATATTTTACAGGTGTTTAACACAAAGTGTAAAGATAGATTTATATTAGGGATATTATATAAATAGTTTAGAATGCAGGAAATTTGGTAAAATTTAGGAAAGGGTTATAATATGGACTTAATATGATTACTTCTCACATATTTTTGGAAGCGATTGTGTGACAAACTTAGTGATGCAATTTAAATAATAAGAACAGTGCATAGAACATATTCACACAAAGACATTTACATGTAGATACATTTTTATAGTGAAATTTCAAGAAAGTGTGTTAAACGATGTGACTTTTTAATGCAACATTAATTTATACAATGCAGGTGAAATGAACATTAAATAAAATAGAGACAGTTATTACAATTCATTAGGATAACATTTTGAGTTACATAAACGTTTTTAAGTGTAAGTTATTTGTAATTTTAGAATTAAGTTTGGTTATGTTTTAAATTTTATGTTTTTTTCACAAATGTATAGTTTTTTTGATAATATTAGGCTTAAATTATATTATTAAAGTGATTAATAAGAGGTCTTCCTCAATATTTCATAGCAATATAAAGTATACAATGCATTTCAGCGCAAAATTTCATGAAATGGGGGTTGAATTTATAATTTTTCTAGATAAACATAAAATTCCTTTAAATTTAAGATTTCGAACTTTAAATGTGTGTTTTCTTATGCTAAATTTTATCAGGATTACATATATGTAATTAAATTAAGTGTATTTTGTAAGCTTAGGTAGTTATAAGCAAATTTAAATTAGATTAGGTCATTTCGCATAATATTTAAAGGAACCATATCTTGTTGGATGTCTATCTATTCGCAATTTTACAAAGATTTCATTTCTGTCATTAGATTTTGAATCCGTAATTGTATAACAAAGATATGGCTAAATTTCTGTTTTAGTTAAATTTGTAAAATTTTTCAACCAATCAGAAACATGGTTACATAGGTAGATTTGCTAGAAAAAAATTGAAGATTTAGTAACAACCAAAAGGGTATAAAAGGAATTGCCCTGGAAGTGGATCTCTCTCTATAATTTGTCAGTTTTTTTGAAAAGGTTAAAATAGTGTTGTGTTTTTGTGTTACAAGTTTTTTCTAACCTAAATAATCATCGAGAAAAATTTAATAAAAAACGGAGAGACGAGTATTCAGGCGCAATTGTTTTTATACCGACAATAATTTAAATATTTAAGTTCGGTTACCGATACCTGTGCGTTTTCGTAAAATTCATTACGAATTAATAATTTTTGTGACGATTTATGTTGAACGTTTAAATTTTTCGTTTTGTTGAATTTGAATTTGGTTACGTTATACCAAAATAAAATCGTAATCATTTTTTGTCATTTGTGTTTTATTTCTTGCTGCGAATTTCTTTTAATAATTAACATTTGAGCCGGAATCTAAAATAAAGTGACATTAATTTAAACCTTGGACAACCAGTAAACATTATATAAACGATACAATCAGAAAGCGTTAATATATTTAAATAAAATATTATCAAGTTAAAATTTGTGGTTGGAGTGAAGCCGTATTGAAGGAGAAATATTACCGGTTACTGAAGCGAATGTGATCTACAACCCGAGCACCAGTTAGCAGCTCGTAGGTAAATGGTAGCAGTAAGAATGCATACATAAAGATCTTCGAAAATATTGGAAAGTGCCTGCATCTGATTGGAACAACCTGTATGAAGACATCACTTTGAATTTGGAACATTTATATGTGAGTTACTTTTTAATATAACCCTATCTATTGTGTTCATTGTTGTGTTTGATTTCCTGCAATTATTATTATTGGTTATATGTATAGGTGTATATTTTTAAATAATACTTGTGTAAACACCTGCAAAAGAAGCAAAATTTTTAATTATTTCGAAATTTTAAATTTCATTTATCCAATTAAAAACACAAACATAAATTCAACAAGTCATTGTTTGACAGTTCTGACATTTAATAATTTTATTCAGTAACGTTACAACGCATGCGTTAAAAGTATAAATTGTGTTCAGATAATTTTTTTTACATATATGATATTTTTCATAAAGGGCAATTCACATAATTATATTCAAATCAAATATAATTTCCCACTAAATCCTGAACTCTATCCCCTATTGAGACAAATTTAAATTTAAATATATAATAAATGTTACATTAATTATATTAAATTCTCATCCAAATATTATCAACATCCCAATATATATATATATATATATATATATATATATATATATATATATATATATATATATATATATATATAAGTAATTATTACTTTCCAGTCCTTTTAACGAGGTTTTTATAACTGTTAATGAACGCGTTTCTATGAAACAATTTTGTGTGTATGTAAATGAACATATAAATAAATCAGACATAATTTTTCGAATGTATAGGTGGTGACTGTTTAGAAAGAGAATCTGCCTATATAAAAAGCACCATTGCATTAGGGTAGAAATTGTTTATTATTTCAAGTAATATTTAATTTAGACTTTAATGTATTCAGTTTTGAACTGTAAGCTGGTTCCGCAAACTGTAAGACATGGTTTATTGATTTTGGTTGATTGATTGAGATTGATCTGATTGATTTGATCGAGCATTATTTGATTGAGATTGATTGATTAATTAATTAATCGATTTGTTTGTGTGTGAGATAAATCCGAAAGAGAGAGAGAAACGGATCAACTTCTATTACAGAAAATGTTCATTAGTCTATACGCTACTAGATGGCGCTAAAAATCAATTTTAACTCAAAGGGGGCCAGGGCGCAGACCCTGATACAAGTCCTGTCTTGCAAGGCTAGGCCACCTTATCAGAATACAAATTTTTTATGACGGGGGCGAAGGCCTACAACTGTAAGATTAGGTTAGAACCTTAGCTCCAATCAGGGCACAGGGTCAAGAAAAACAAAATGGTCTAAGAGATAATTACCACAAATAGTTAACACCCCTAGTTTTCAGCCCTACCCCCAACCCCAAGACCACCTCCAAGTCTATCCCCAAAAACCAAGACCAAACCCAAGCTCAAGGCTTAAATACGCCTCTGAAGTATGCGCGATAAAAAAGGTCGATAAAAGAATGGCCGACAAAAGGACCTTAATTAGGGGTTAAACTCCGCCCAAGGATCTAAAAAGGCCCCCGAAAAGAAACCAACATTCTGCCCTAACCCCAAATCCAAGACCAAGGCCAAAATGTGCCCCTCACGTGAGCTAGTCAAAAAGACTCTTAATACAACCAAATTAGGGTGAAATTCAATGGGTTGAAAAAGACTTCCGAAAAGGAACCATAGGGGTGGAAAATACCGTCTCCCACGTGGGCGGTCTTGTGACGTCAAAATTCAATATGGCGGCCAAGGTGCCTGTGTTCTACTTATACTTAATCTATTAATGACCGAGTTACTTATTTCCATAATTAATATAATATTTAATACTTTTACTATTTGTTAATAATTTGCTACTTTTATTCAAACGTCTAAAGCTTTTAAAATTTGCCTTAAAATACATGACTTCTGCTCAAAGCAGACAAGTATTTTAATTAGCTAATTACATTTTGTTATGAATAGAAATATTAACAGTAAAAAATTAACAGAAGGTAAATACAAACTTAGTAGATCACTGAGCTATGTGAAAAATTATGTAACGTTTAGTGTCTCGAAACTACTGAAGTAAAGGGTAAACATAGATGCGGTTACGGCTATTGTTCCACTTGCAAGAACCAAAAACCTATTGCCATCTCTCCTATATATCCGTTAACAAGGTCCCAGGTGACTGGTGAACGTAATGCATCTATACCTATCTTTTATGATTTAGAATGCATGCAAGAGAAGATTTCTGCATGAGCCCAATATGTGTGTGGCCGTGAATGTTTGCTCTGTTTGTATCCAACGTATCGATAATTTGGATGAGCGATGTCCGATGTGTAGCTATAGGGTGCACATTTTCAGGGAAGATCCTGTCGAATAGTTTCTGCTGTATGACCGAGAAAGCGAGATAATTTAAAGTTACATGCATTGCACATAACATGAAGGGGTGTGATGAATGCTTTGTGCTTAGATGGGGATATTTTCAATTTCTCTGCAACACAAGCGCGAATTAAGAAGGTCCTTTGCCACCGCTTGTATTATTGTGCAGAACAAATGTAGGTAAAAGATCGGTAAAAACTTTTAGATTGGCACGCGGCTGAGACCCAAAGTAATTATGTTTTTAAGTGAGTGAAGATATTGTTAAGTAGTGTCTGATGGATGTTAAGATCCTCGTTAAGGGTTGCATTAGTTTCTGGTCGACCTTCACGACCCAAAATAACGTTGATTCGTTTGAGGAATTAATCACAATTGCTAGCGCCTGCAGGAAAAGCTCGCCTGAAGGTGTTAAGGTGGACGGTTATTGCACAGAATCAAATATTGTTTACGAGTTTTTTGGATGCTATTGGCACGGTTGCGAGGAGTGTTTCCCCAACCAGGCCAATATTGACCCAAAGCTGAATGTAAATACAGCCATGTTTGCCCGAAACGAAAACACGACAGCGGGGTCTCAGTTTCTACGCGAGCGCGGTTATAATCTAGTGGAAATGCGTTAATGCGATTTTAAAAACTAATACTTGCAAGTGATGAGTTGAGAGCATTTATACAGTATCTAGACGGTCAAGTTGACGAGCCCTTAAATCCACGATATGTGTTTTACGGTGGTTGCACTAACGCCAGAAAACTCCACCATAAGTGTGATGGCATTGGTGAAAAAATCATGTAATATGGCGTGTGCTCATTATACCCTTATGTAAATAAATACTGTAAATACTCTGTAGGTCATCGGAAAATTCACGTTGGTTTAAATTGTAAGAACATTTCATTGGTCACGGTGGAGGGTTTAGTTAAATGTACTACCACCCTCCGACCTCATCCCCCTGCTTCGCCTCTAAAAGTGCGTGGCAAGTTGATGTTTTTGTTATGTAGGACTTGTGGCGCTGAGATCAATGAAGGAGAATGTGGACACAGTGAACCCGAGCGTTGTTTCGTAGGAACGTTTGTAGCGGACGAGTTGCGTAAGGCTATCGCTAAAAACTATAGGGTTTTGGATATTTCGAGATTTGGGAGTATGAGATAACCACATATGATAAAATTACAAAACAGGACGGACTGTTTAGTGGTTACATCGATAATTTCCTGAAACTCAAACAAGAATGTTCCAGGTGGCCCAGTCATTGTACGTCAGAAGCCGAGGAATTGAACTACATAACAGAATATTTCCATAAAGAGGGAATTCAGATGGACGAAAAAAACATTAAGAAAAATCCGGTTTTAAGATACCTGGCTAAGCTAATGTTAAACCCTTTTTGGGGTAAGTTTGGCCAACGAGAAAATTTAACCCAGAGCAGTATTGTACGTGAGAGGATGGTTCGTCGCGTTCTATATTATGATACAGACAGTGTCATAATTGTGGCGAAACCCAACGACTGGAATCCAACTTGTGGATCGAGAATTCCTTAGTCAAATGATCAATGAGCTGAAAGAAGTAAAATAAGTTATATGGCTGAGTTCGTTAGTGCGGGGCCGAAAAACTACGGTTATAATCTCTTTTCAACCAGCGATCAGACAATTAAGTCAGTGTGTAAAGTGAAGGGTATTACCTTAAACTACAAGAATTCTCGTATTATAAACTTTGAACCAATGAAAGATACGGTTATTAGCAACAAGTGTTACAATGTATTAAGTAAATCTGAATCTACACAGTATACTTTAACATTTTACCATTTGGGTATAAGGTATAAATAAAAAACAGATAAAAAGAAAAATTAATTATTTTATAAAAGTTAACCTACTCAGGTTGAAAGCAGCTAATTTAAGAATAATCTCACATCTATGTAACAATAGTGGCCGATAAAGACTGTATATTATCCTTTGCATGTATTTAAAGTGTAACCATTATCGAATGAGCATTACTATTATTATGAACCAGCATCAGGGATATTAGATGTTTTAGGGCTTGTTAATACAATATTACAGTATAATCATTCAAGATGAAAACGATGAGATGAATGAGGTAAAATGGATTTCAAAATCTTGATAATAGTGATGCTCTCTATGAAATTTCAAATAAGCTCTTAATTCAGATTAGAAAATTTATGTGTTTAATTAGGATGGCTATTAAACCTCAGCTGGTAAAAGCCCATATAACGTGAAGTATATTTGTGTAATTGAACATGCAAATAAATCAGTCATAATTTTGTCGAATGTATATGTCCTGAGCGCTTAGAAAGACAATATGCTTATATATAAATTATATAATAATACTAATAATGGTTTCATTTTATAAAAACAAATCTATCATATAGGTAAAATTGTACAGTCTCAAGGTGAAAATCATTTAAAAGTAATTTTCTATGTACACAACACCGTTGAAGGCTGACTTTGAAGCGAAACCATTTTTTTAACTCATGTAAATTCCTGTATAGGCAAGGTTGCAACATACAAATGGAGATTAAAAGAGATATAATAGTTTTAATAATATTTTTAGGGTAATTAATCAATCTCTTTCATAATAAACTCATTACGAAAAATAAAATCACGCTGTAAAACAAAAACAGTGATCCTTGTCAGAATGACATTTAAACTTCATGTTAGATAAAAATAGACATAAACACTTTGTTAACATTAAAAAATACCAAGGTCGCCTGCTTCTATCAATAATACGATTTAATCATTTTCATTCATTTTTAATTTTTAGTCTTACGCTATCTATACCTGTCTTACGAGACTAGGGCCTCTTATTAGAATAGAATTAAAATTCAAATCAGAGACTCAGACCCGAGATCAAGTGCCTATATCTGTCTTACAAGCTATCATTAGGATCCTTATTCAAATTTCCCGCGGAGATCCTCAACTCTTTCTTTTATAACATAGGCTGTATTTACACTAACCCCACACACTTCAGACGTGCGCTAAAAGTAGTCCTTCCAAGAATTATATTTTACACAATAATGTACTACATACCTCCATAACAGATTAAATGGAACGAGTGCACCTTGATTGTCACGTTCCCGTTCAAAATAATTAAGCACGTTCATAACTACGAGCTGCGCTCGTGGTTTAAGGTGCTTATTAGAACATCTAAAATGTTGTAAATTTTATATAAATTATGTAAAATCTTAGCAAATTATGGATAATTCACTGTACAAGTTGAAGATAGTTTTGAAAAAGAACGTAAAGCAAAAACGCATAAACAATAATTTCAAAAAATGACATGAGTGACAGATGCTTCTTCTTAATCACGACACTCGTTTTAGTGCACTAATATGAATTGTAAAGCATATTAGGTTTTTATGGCGCTATCCTTCTCTAATACATGTAGTTGAGAGAGAGAGAGAGAGAGAGAGAGAGAGAGAGAGAGAGAGAGAGAGAGAGAGAGAATATGTAGTTTGGTTATAGTTTTACATCGATGAGTCATACCCAACTTTATTTGACTCAAACTTTATCTTCGAGTTCAAGAATGCCTGTCCCTGAAAAACAGTTTGCATTAATATCATTTATGCGTGCTACTATTATTTCTTCACTATTACTAAACAAGAAATGTACGTGAAAAGATGGAGTGGATTGATAAAACAATGATTAAACTAGAACCTGAAGCAGAAGCACAACTGAATTTATTTCTTACTCAGAAACATGTTATATTAAATAACGATCCAATCAAACCAGAAATTGGGGACGATTTTAATAATATTAAAATTAAGAATGAATTAGAAGACATAATTGAAGAAGACATATCACATTTAAACAGTATTGGTAATAATATAAAGGAAGTGGCTTATTTAAAAAATTATAAATGTGACCAATGCATTTATTCAACAAAAGTAAAACAAAATTTAAGAAAGCATCTTTTAATACACAATTCAAGTAACGATTACAAGTGTGACCAATGCCATTATTTAACAAAAGTAAAAGAAAATTTAAGGAAGCATCTTTTAGTACACAATTCAAGTAAAGATTACAAATGTGACCGATGTAGTTATTCAACAAATGTGAAATTCTATTTACAAAAACATCTTCTAAAACACAATCCAAGTATTGCTAAATACAAATGTAAGCAATGTGATTATGTAACATACCATAAATATCGTCTTAATACACATAGTGCAAAACATAATTCAAGTAAAGATTACAAGTGTGACCAATGTAGTTATTCAACAAACGTGAATTGCTATTTACAAAAGCACCTTGTAAAACACAATCCAAGTATTGCTAAATACAATTGTAAGCAATGTGATTATGTAACATACCATAAATATCATTTTAATAGACATAGTGCAAAACATAATTCAAGTAAAGATGACAAATGTGACCAACACGCTCAAAGTGTTGCTAAATACAAATGTAAGCAATGTGATTATGTAACAAACGATAAACATCAACTTAATATACATAGTGCAAAACATAATTCAAGTAAAGATTACAAATGTGACCAATGTAATTATTCAACAAATGTTAAATGGTCTTTACAAATCCATGTTGTAAAGCATAATCCGAGTGCTGCTAAATATAAATGTAACCAATGTGTTTATGTAACAAATCATAAAGGTTGTTTTAATACACATAGTGCAAAACATAATTTAAGTAAAGATTACAAATGTGGCCAATGCAATTATTCAACAAACGTGAAATGCTATTTACAAAAGCACCTTGTAAAACACAATCCAAGTATTGCAAAATACAAATGTAACGAATGTGATTATGTAACAAATGATAAAAAACAATTTAATATACATAGTGCAAAACATAATTCAAGTAAAGATTACAAATGTGACCAATGCAGTTATTCAACAAACGTGAAACTCTATTTACAAAACCATCTTATAAAACATAATCGAAGTATTGCTAAATACAAATGTAAGCAATGTGATTATGTAACAAACTATAACTATCGTCTTAATACACATAGTGTAATACATAAGTCAAGTAAAGATTACCAATGTGACCAATGCACTTATTCAACAAACATGAAAGTCTATTTACAAAACCATCTTGTAAAACATAATCCAAGTGTAGCTAAATACAACTGCAACAAATGTGATTATGTAACGAACACTAAATCCCATCTTAATACACATAGTGCAAAACATAATTCAAGTAAAGATTATAAATGTGACCAATGTACGTATTCCGCATATGTGAAATACAGTTTACAAAGACATGTAAAGCAACATTCAAGTGCAATATATGATTCGTGTGTTTGATTCCAATTACAAATGTGACAATGCAATTACTTAACAAAAATGAACCGATGTTTAAAACATTAATTTGTAAAGTGTAGTGGAATTCAGTTACAGCCTCATATTTGCACTAGTGCGACATCTATGAATGTAGAGGATGAACTTGAGATTAATGATGCCTGTAAGCTACTGCATATGTGAACAAGTACATTTATATCATATTGGTTTGTTTTAATGCTCTCTTAGCAGTACTCTAATGTATTATTACATTACATTACATTACAGTAGATTTATTCGCTGTGTGACCAATGCATTTATGCAACAAGAGTAAATGTTACTTAAAAAACCATCTTGTACTTAATTGCAAATATGACTAAAAGGCAAAGCATTTGCTTTGCCCCATGTAAATCTCATTTAAGATTCCAGTGATAAATTTAGATGATCTAATCAGATATTAAAACATAACTTTTCTTTGCAAAAATTATAATATTAATATGTTGTTTCCCGAGTTAAAGCTAATGTTTATACAATATACAGCAGTTTAAAAGATGTTGCATCACATTTACATGTTAATTAATAGGAATTTGTTGATACAAAGATTGAGAATAGTGACAATACTATAATAATTTTTATTAAATAGCATTTTGGTAGCAAAAATATACACTTGATTTATGACCAAGGCACTCATAGGTTGTATACTTTTAAATTCAGCTAGTACTATTTTTTTATTATATGATAAACAAGATCTTTTAAACTTTGCTAATGCAATAATAATAATAGTGTCTGTTGTATGTAAAGAACATTTAGTTTAGGTTATGTACAGAGTGATTAATCTCAAGTGTATACCACGTGATCAAAATATTTAAGTTGATACCACTGATAGGTTGGTAAGAAGCTGTATTGCTCTACCTACTCTAGAGCATGGTTCGAGTAAAAACTACGATCAGTTTCAAATCTGTATGAAGGTCATTAACTTATACATATTATAAAATATTATCTTAATTTAAATAATGACTATTTTGTATTTGATTAGACTGCATCCCTATAAAATACAACAAAATAAATAAAATATTATTTAATGATTGGATTAAATCATTACAAAATAATAAATCTTAAGTATTTAAATGTTATAATTTCATTATAATTAAATAAAATTTACAGTACATGTTTATGGAATGACAAATGTATTTTACAAATTTTTTTAACTCCTTAGGTACACGTTAGTTATCACACTTTGCTTTACAGCATATGTTCGAAATGACCGCCATTAAATTGTAAACATAAGTTCACCCTACGTTGCATATTCGCAAATACATTTTGTAGCATTTCGGCACCAATATTATGAACTTCATGAGTTATAGCATCTCGCAATTCTTGAAGACTAAATGCAATCTTCTGCTGAACACTTTGTTTTTTAAAAAACCAAAAAGAAAAAAGTCTAATGGTGTCAAGTCTGGTCAATTCGGTGGCCAACGATTTACACTAATGATTCTATCTTCAAAGAAGTCTCGTAAATAATTATTTGTAGCCTGTGCAGTATGTGGGGTAGCGGAGTCATGCTGGAAATACCCGTTTTGTAATTCACGATCATCCAAATTATTAATAAATGGTTCTAAAAGTATTTCCCTGTATCTTGCCTCAGTAATTGTGCAACCGAAAAATACTGGTCCAAATATTCGTTGTCGCGACATTGCTATCCAGACACCGACCTTAATAGGGTGTAAGGTAGTTTCTCGAAATACATGTGGATTTTCTGCAGACCACGTACGATAATTTTGGCTATTTATGTAACCGGACAGATGAAACCAAGCTTCATCAGAAAAAAAAGATACAACCAGTAAATCATTGTTCATCGTATTGTTGAACCATTGACAGTAGTTTAGTCTAAGCTGAAAATCACTATCTCGGAACTGTTGTAATACCGACACCTTGTACGGGTACAAATGTAAATTCTTCTTTACTGCAGTGTGGACACTTCCATAGGATACATCTAAAAATTGTTTATGTTAAATTATGTTTTTATGGTAAAATTTTTCATACGTGTTTGTGCAGATAGTTTTCGCAAAGATTTATTGGGGCTTGCATTCATCCTTGCTTGGATATCTGCTAAGGTGTCCTCTGTTAAGACAGTAGCCTAAGCTTCACGTTTGCGTTTTTGATTTAATAAAGAAGTGGTGGGAAGGCATAACTGCAGTCGCAGCGACTTTTGGTTTATTCGTTTGTCCTGTTGTTGTTATCGAAGTCAGCGTTGCAAAAGTTATACTTCAAAGGTACTTTGCGTGAACGATTTCTACAACAATCAACCAGAGAATACGATTTCCTATCTAAAGCACGGGGAATTAAAATTGCGTGCATCTGTTTATTTATAAGCAAACTGTTGCAAAAATTAACACAGAGATAACTGAAGGAATGTTCTTTTCGTTCAAGCCTTCAAACTGTTTCGGTACCCAACAGTTTTTTATTAATCCAGGATATACGATTTTTTTATCTAAAAGAGGAGAAACTTGAAATTGCATTCATTTGTTTATTTATAAGCAAATTGTTGTAAGTGTTCAAAATGTTTCAGTACCCAACAGTTTTTTATTAATGTAAATTATGGGGTCAACTTTCTTTAAACGTATACTGGTTCATTGCTGGGATTTCCGTTGCTAACTTTATGTATCTCCATACCACTATATCAAATCAGTTAACTAGAGATGGGAATACCTGTTTACCATTTGTCGCGGTTCCTGTCAGAGCGTTTCCAGAAAAATACCACGACAAAATACGGCGATTTATTAACTGGCAATGATGGACATTTCGCCGACTGCGATCCGGCAGTTCCATAATAATAAAAAGATGATGCCATTTATCAAATTAAAACTCTGAAAGTATATAGTAGCGCTGGGGAGAGGTGTCTCATAGCGGACTCGGGAATGGGGATATAATTATTACTGTGAAATGCATCTGTTTCCCTTTATCTTAGTGCGAAGTTCCAACTTAAAGAAAGACGGGTTATAATGTATGCGTCTGCTATATATTTTAAATGCAGGACTTAAAAACGTATATCAATTCTAAAGCCAAAGCGCCTGACGCTGTCAGATGTCTTGTTGGCTATTTAACCTCAAATTATTCTTCATATTTCGTTTCGTATAATCGCATCGTGTTTTATGGTGTGTGTATATATATATATATATATATATATATATATATATATATATATATATATATATATATTGACAAACTGAGGTTTTTAAAATCGGTTATATTATTAACTAATAATAAATCTCATGTTTAACAACCAATACAGTGTATTTATTTATGAAAAAATCTGTTATTTATAAGTGGCTTCGGTAACCAAATTACAGTCTTGACTCTTGTGATGCAGTGCAGTGCACTTCATTCGGGCACTGCCTATTGCTAGCTAATTCGTTTCTTATTGGAAATTATTGATATAATTAATTTGTAAAACAGATCCAAAACGAAATTTTGTTGACCCGGTCTCGGTTCTGATGATCGTTTACAGTTGTACAATATATTTTTATCATATGACTACCCACACTCGGTGGACTTTACATGCCAGAATAAGTGCGAACAGACCTAAACGAAAATCGCCTTTATTTATACGAGTGGATGGGGATTTTTAAGACCTTTAGGATGCTACATCCCGAGATATTCGTACAATAATTTTATTTAAATTTGACAGCGTGGCTTAAATTTGAAAATAACCTAGAAATATTGACGACGTTTTGTTGGTATTCAAAATTTTTAACGATATGAACCAATAAGGACATACGTTTTTAAAATCTTAAACCATGCTTTACTAAAAGATGAGTCGTAAGACACCTCTCGACGGCCCGACCATACAATGAAAATTCACTCGTCTCCCAAAAATAATTAAAAAAATCAGCATTCTAAACATAAGTAACAAGTAATAAATTTAAAAAAAACTAAGTCAGTCCTCGACATTAAAACGCATAAAAAATAATAAATTAAACATATTCTCAAAATCATAACAAAAATAAAAATAACCGAAAATGGAACAAAAACTGAATAGATACGTAAAATAAAAATAAACATGGCATCTAAAACTTTTTAAAAATTCTTAATACTTAGCTAAAAATTAAAGCGTATAACTGGTAGTCATAAAATCGTAAAAAAACAACAAATTCTAATTTACGTAAAAATAAATAACGCTAATTATCATTAGCACAACTAATTAAGACTAGCATAAACAAAAGAGTATGCAGGTTGTAGGTGATAACGCATAACGCCTAGAAATTTGATTCGTAAGGCCGAGTACATACCAAAAGCAACCGGTGATAGCAACGCAACGGAAACTTGAGTTGCCTGTGAATAACACAAGCAGTTTAATAGGCCTGTGTATGCCAAAGCGACTGTGATTCAACGGGCACGTGACTGAGCAACGCAGGCAACTCAAGTCACGTCATGCTGTAAACTCGAGTCGCCAGTTGCGCTTGTGAAGTGTAGACCGTACGTAAATATGGCTGGTGAACAACAAGAAAATATAAAATTCGCACAGTTCATTGAACAGTTTAATTGTTTATATGACCATAACAACAAGTCATACAGTAACAGGGTGGTGACAGACAAAGCTTGGCAAGCTGTGACAGATGAGTTTAAACTAACAGGTAAGATAACAAAGTTAACCAATTTGTTTAGTTCTATAAAATATTTTATTACAGTTCTTTATTAAGCTTTGTATCTGAAATACAGGAAAAATATTGAAATATTAATCTAAGATTAAACAAAATCTTGCACTGGCCGATACGTGGGTATCGATTGCCACGTTTCAACTTGTAATAATAGTGTTCACTGGACCTGGAGCTTAGATGGCATAGTCCCACTGGTTCGGTATTGGGTTCGATTCGACGAATAACGTGCGATTTTGTCCCTTACTATGTAGTTCTGCTTTCTTGAGTGGCGGAAGTCGTCGACACATGTTAGGCGTGGCTTAGTGTACTCAAATAGTTCAGGAAAGCTTGCTATCCCGTCTCTTGCTTTGATGAAGTTGTGCAGCACACATGCAGCTTGAACAATTTTTTTTAAGTTACCAGGTTTGCACTGTAGTGGTTTTTCCAATACTCATGCTCATCATACCAAACGCACACTCTACACTTTTACGTCCTCTTGACAGCCTGTAATTGAACACTCTTTTTGTATTGTTTAAAAAACGTCGTGGGTAAGGTCGCATGAGATTTTGGAGAAGTGGAAATGCTTCATCAGCACAGAAAAAGAATGATACAGGTTCGTTACTGGCATCATTTGGAAGAACTCTTGGAGGAGGGAAGTCTAGGCTATTTTGTTTTACCCATTTACCCAATGTCGAAGAGTGGAAAACTCCTGCATCGTTATTTCTTCCGGGGTATCCTACATCAATACTTATAAATGTTCCATCAGCGTCTGCGCAAGCCATCAACACAGTTGAAAAAAAAATGCTTATAATTGTAGTAATTGGAACCAGAATGATCAAAGGATCTGATACGAATGTGCTTGACGTCTATTGACCCTAGGCAGTTTGGCAGATTCCATAATTCTTCATATCTTTCAGCTATGGTTTCCCATTGATTTCTGTCGGGTACTGGCATGAAAAGAGGTTGTAATACAGACCAGATAGCCTCACATGTTTCAGGAATGATTGCTGCTATTGTAGATACACCTCTAAAGAAGTCGTAAGCCAAAAACCTGAAACATTTACAACAACATTTAACAAGAATAAGAAAGTGTTTTTATAAATTTTTTGAATTTTTTATGTTTATTTAAAAAAGATACCGCAATTAAAAAGTTTTCGTTTACAAACATTATTTTTTGTTTCAAATAAAAATCAACACACATTTCCCATAAAGCGTTTCCCTTCTAGTTCGTTTATTCTATGCCTATATGCTGTTACAGTTTGTTTTTCTTTTTTTTCAGTGAAGCAATGCAAGGAAAAATATCAGGACGGTATTTAGAAGACATCTTTTCGCAAAACCAGTGTCAGGAGCTGCAGGTTCTTCAAAAAAGGACTATTACTTGTCTGATGTTCTGCAATATCTTGTGCCTATTTTAAAAGGTAATCATAAAAACGTTGGAAGCAACCTACCTCCTCCTGAAACTGATGACCAACAACATAGTGTTGTAGAACAAGAAGAAGCTGATAATAGTATTAATGCAATTGCTGATGAAGTGGATGATGACGCGACAGAAGCTACTGAATTACCACAAGAGGCAGTGCCGAAGGTACCTGGACCTGCTAATATCAGCATATCACAGTTCCGGAAGAAACTGTTGGGCAAAAGAAAGCCGACTACACCTTTAGATGAAGCTATGACCAATTATTTTAAAGCAAAAACAATAAAGCCTGCTGAAGACAACTTGGTTCCGGTAGCTGACAATGAAGATCAATCAGACGAACATTTTCTGTTGAGTCTTAAAAAAGATATGAAGGAAATGAATACACGGCAGAAACGAACTTTCAAAAGGAGAATTTTTAGTTTGATTGATGAAGATCTAGACGATAGTCCTGGTGGTATGCAAGAACAAAGTATGTATTCAGGCTCATCACTGCAGTCCTCACGATCACCCAGTGTGCTGGCTGATATTACTTCTCCGGGAACTCCTGCTCAGAAGAATGAAGATTTTGTTTACAATACCTTGTCCAATGCATTCGGTGTAATTTAATGTAAATGACATATTGTCTTTTGAGTGAAATATTGTATAACTTGAACAACAAATAAATACATTTCATTGAGCTTACCTTAATGTGATTGTTAATCTTTCGCCTACATCAATTGGGGTTCTGTAGTTAGTAACTTTTTTCAGCAGTATAGGGGTCACTAAATCCAGCAACATATCATAGCTAGCCTTGCTCATCCTGTAATAGTTGAAAAACTTTTCTGGATATTCTTCCAATTCTTGTAAGGCATGCCACTGGCTTCTGTGTACATTGCTGCCATTATATGGATGCACACTAAACCGTCTATGTAAGGTTTTTTTTTTTTCTAAGCACATATAGAAAAGCTGCCTCCTCCTCGGACGAAGACATCGGTACAAGTGACTGGACAACTTGGGTTTCTTTTGTATGTACACGCGGTGTAAACCTAAAAGAAACTCCAGTTGACTGAGTTGAGTTGCTGTTGCGTTGCTACCACCGGTTGCTTTCGGTATGTACTCGGCCTAAGCAAACACCGTCAATCGCACCGATGCGATCTCGTTCCGAAATCCTAATCCTACATCATGACAGCAGAATTACGTACACAGACACGGCTGCGCCTCGATGTCCGATGTTCGGTTCTTTAGTAACCGGTTACTTGATACGTGCGTCTAGCTGCAGAAGTGATCCCACCAATAAGATTTAAAAATCACTTAAGGGCCAGAATTGCAAAAAATGCGGGAAATGTCGATTTGTGTTCACTGTTTATATAAATGTATTGCATATTTTTGCTACCAAAACGCCATTAACAAAAATTATACTATTGTCATTGATTATTATTAATCAATGGTATTGTCACTATTGTCAAAATTGGTATCAACAAATTCCTATTAATTAACATGTAAATGTAATGCAAAACTTTAAAACTGCTGTATATTTATTGTATAAACATTAGCTTTATCTCAGAAAACAAGTAAACAGAGTTGTGTTTTAATGTCTGATTAGGTCATCTAAATTTATCACCAGAATCTTAAATGAGATTTACATGGGCCAAAGCAAATGCCTTGCCTTTTAACCATATTTGCATTTAAGTACAAGATGGTTCTTTATTTACTCTTGTTGCATAAATGCATTGGTCACACAGATAATAAATCTACTGTCATAAGTAGGTACACAATAGGTGCACTTGTATTTAATAATACAGTAGAGTACTGCTAAGAGTGCATTAAAACAAACCAATATGGTATAAACATACTTGTTATAATCAGCAGTTTACAGGCACGATTAGTCTAAAGTTCATGCTCTACGTTCATATATGTCGCACTTGTGCAAATGTGGGACTAACAAAGTTTTTGACAACTGCCACTGAATTCCACTGCACTTTGCAAATTATTTTTTTAAACATCGCTTAATTTTTGTTAAGTAATTGCATTGTCACATTAGTAATTGAAGTCAAACATCGCAGCACTTGAATGTTGTTTTACATGTCTTTGTAAACTGTGTTACACACTTGTGGAGTACGTGCATTGGTCACATTAGTATTCTTTCTGTGAATTATGTCTTGCTTTAAGTATATTAAAACTACTTTTAAGATTTGTTACAAAAACACAATGGTTACATACGTATTTAGCAATACTTGGATTGTGTTTTACACGAAGGTTTTGTAATTAGAGTTTCACATTTGTTAAATAACCACATCGGTCACATTTTTGAATCTTTACGAGAATTATGTTTGGCACTACCTATGTGTATTAAGATGATATTTATAGTTTGTTACATAATCACATTTGTTACATTTGTATTTAGCAATACTTGGATTGTGTTTTACAAGGTGCTTTTGTAAATAGCATTTCACGTCTGTTGAATAACTACATTGGTCACATTTGTAATCTTTACGTGAATCATGTTTTGCACTATGTATATTAAGATGAGATTTATTGTTTGTTGTATAATCACATTGTTTACAGTTGTATTTAGCAATACTTGGATTGTGTTCTACAAGGTGATTTGTAAATAGCATTTCACGTTTGTTAAATAACTGCATCCGTCATATTTGTAATCCTTATTTGAATTATGTTTTTCACTATATGTATTATGATGAGATTTATTGTTTGTTACATAATCACATTTGTTACAGTTGTATTTAGCAATACTTTGATTGTGTTTTACAATGTGCCTTTGTAAATAGCATTTCACATTTGTTGAATAACTACATTGGTCACATTTGTTATCTTTACTTGAATTATGTTTTGCACTATGTGTATTAAGATGAGATTTAATGTTTGTTACATAATCACATTGCTTACATTTGTATTTAGCAATACTTCGATTTTGTTTTATGAGATGGTTTTGTAGATAAAGTTTCACGTTTGTTGAATAACTACATCAGTCACATTTGTAATCTTTACTTCAATTATGTTTTGCACTGTGTGTATTAAGATGATATTTATGATTTGTTACATTTGTATTTAGCAATACTTGGATTGTGTTTTACAAGGTGCTTTCGTAAATAGCATTTCACGTTTGTTGAATAACTGCATTGGTCACATTTGTAATCTTTACGTGAATTATGTTTCGCACTATGTGTATTAAAATGAGATTTAATGTTTGTTACATAATCACATTGGTTACAGTTGTATTTAGCAATACTTCGATTGTGTTTTATGAGATGGTTTTGTAAATAGGGTTTCACATTTGTTGTGTAACTGCATCGGTCACATTTGTAATCTTTACTCGAATTATGTTTTGCACTATGTGTATTATGATGAGATTTATTGTTTGTTACATAATCACATTGGTTACAATTGTATTTAGCAATACTTGGATTGTGTTTTACAAGGTGTTTTTGTAAATAGTATTTCACATTTGTTGAATAACTACATCGGTCACATTTGTAATCTTTACTTGAATTATGTTTTGTTCTATGTTGTGTATAAAGTTTATATTTATCGTTTGTTACATAATCACATTCGTTACATTTGTATTTAGCAATATTTGGATTGTGTTTTACAAGGTGCTTTTGCAAATACCATTTCACGTTTGTTGAATAATTGCATTGGTCACATTTGTAAATGTTACTTAAATTATGTGTTGAACTATGTGTATTAAATGAACCTTTATGATTTGTTACATAAACACATTGGTTACATTTGTATTTAGCACTATTTTGATTGTGTTTTACAGCATGGTTTTCTAAAGACCTTTCCACATTTGTTGAATAATTGCATTGGTCACATTTGTAATTGTTACTTAAATTATGTGTTGCACTATGTGTATTAAAAGCACCTTTATGATTTGTTACATAAACACATTCGTTACATTTGTATTTAGCAGCACTTGGATTATGCTTTACAACATGGATTTGTAAAGACCATTTCACATTTGTTGAATAATTACATTGGTCACATTTGTAATCTTTACTTGAATTATGTGTTGTACTATGTGTATTAAGATGATGTTTAATGTTTGTTACATAATCACATTGATTACACTTGTGTTTAGCAATACTTGGATTGTGTTTTATAAGATGGTTTTGTAAATAGCGTTTCACGTTTGTTGAATAACTGCATTGGTCACATTTGTAATCTTTACTTGAATTATGTTTTGCACTATGTGTGTTAAGACGATATTTATGGTATGTTACATAATCACATTGCTTACATTTGTATTTAGCAACACTTGGATTGTGTTTTACACGATGTTTTTGCAAGTAGCGTTTCACATTTGTTGAATAACTGCATTGGTCACATTTGTAATTTTTATTTGGATTATGTTTTGCACTATGTGTATTAAGACGATATTTATAGTATGTTACATAATCACATTGCTTACATTTTAATTTAGCAATACTTGGATTGTGTTTTACAAGATGTTTTTGTAAATAGAGTTTCACGTTTGTTGAATAACTACATCGGTCACATTTGTAATCTTTACTTGAATTGTGTACTAAAAGATGCTTCCTTAAATTTTGTTTTACTTTTGTTGAATAATTGCATTGGTCACATTTATAATTTTTTAAATAAGCTACTTCCTTTATATCACTGCCAATACTGTTTAAATGTGATCTGTCTTCTTCAATTATAATGTCTTCTAATTCATTCTTAATTTTAATATTATTAAAATCGTCCACAATTTCTTGTTTGATTCGATCACTATTTAATATAACATGTTTCTGAGTAAGAAATAAATTCAGTTGTGCTTCTGCTTCAGGTTCTAGTTTAATCATTGTTTTATCAATCCACTCCATCTTTTCACGTACGTTTCTTATTTAGTAATTATTGAAGAAATAATAGTAGCACGCATAAATCACATTAATGCAAACTGTTTTTCAGGGACAGGCATTCTAGAGATCGAAGATAAAGTTTGATTCAAATAAAGTTGGGCATGACTCCGATGTAAAACCATATATTTACTTCTAGTCAATATATGTGTAAAACCCCAGAAAAGGGTCCTTTTTCTGTGGTAAAACCACAGTATAACAGTGGTAAAAGTATAATCAAATTACATATTTTTATCTCTTTCCCTCAATTACATGTATTAGAGAAGGATGGCCAAAAAAACATTTCATATTAGCGCACTAAAACGAGTGTCGTGATTAAGAAGAATCATCTGTCACTCCTGTCATTTTTTGAAATTATTGTTTATGCGTTTTTGCTTTACATTTTATAAAGAACAATTTTTGTTCAAAACTAATTACAACTTTTACAGTTAATTACCGGTAATTTGGTAAGATTTATACATAATTTATATAAAATTTACAACATTTTAGATATGCGAATAAGCACCTTAAACCACGAGAGCAGTTCGTAGTTATTAACTTGCTTAATTTTTTTGAACGGGAACGTGAATAATCAAGGTGCAATCGTTCTATTTGAATCTGTTATGGAGGTATGTAGTACATGATTGTGTAAAATGTGGTACTTGGAAGGATTACTTTTAGCGCACGTCTGAAGCATGTGGGGTTAGTATAAATACAGTCAGTGCTATAAAAGAAAGGGTTACAAAAGCCCAAAAAGTAAATAAATCTCCACAGTCACCAGCTGAGCGGAGAAAACGTACGAAATCTAAGTCCACCGAAGTTGATGACTATGTGAAGGATGCTGTAAAGAGAATCATTTATGAAATGCATTCAAAATGTAAATAAAAACATGTAAGGCATCAGGTACCTGATTTTGTAGGTATACTTATTACGCTGGCATCATTACAAACAAAATGAAGCAATAGTCAAGTTTTCGATTTCAGTAGATCAAGTTTAAAATGTTTCTTACATTCCATTAGATTTTCATCTAAAGTAGATGATGGTAGGAGAGGTTTACTGGAACAATCACATATTGCAGCCAATCGTGTACGATTCTTAAGAGAACATTACAAAAATAAAGAAGAAAAATTAGACAATCCTGTATTCTTAGATGAGACTTGGATTTTCAGCCGAGGATCGTACAAAAGAAGCTGGCATGATAAATCTAAAGAAAGCGTGAAGAAGCCAATGGGCGAAGGAAAAAGGTTTGTTATAATTTAGTTATTACATGGAGATATGTGTGCGGAGTTGTTTCCAAAATGGTTTGAAAGGACCATCTTTAATTCTAAACTTCTAGAAAATATTCCAAATAATTCATCTAAGAAGGAAGAAATATGTAGTTTTCTATTAAAGCACAACCTACCTTATGAACCTAGCTGTTTAAAAAAGAGTTACTCCAATTTGTTGCAGATAATGGATACCAAAGGTGTACGAAATAGATGAAATAGCACACAAGTGTGGACGCAGCTTATTACGGTTATCACCATATCACTGTCAATTTAATCCAGTTGAACTGGTGTGGGAAAACTGTGAAGAACACTACAACAAAAATATAGGAAGAACATTTCAAGTTTAATAATGATCATGCAAAAGAGTAGTGATATAGGGCAAGTTCTCGACCTGTTCAAGGTTACCCGCCTCTTGCTTCGTATATGGAGAATATGGCGAATTTTTATGTAAATCGTAAGTGTGTGAGTGAGAGAGAATGTTTGGAAAGAGAGAGAGAGAGAGAGAAAGCATGTTTGGAGTTCTTGGAGCCAGTTCAAACGTTTCGAGGAAAATTTGTTCAAAGTGGTCTAAAAATAGATATGTCAAAGTCACCATCATATTCCAGTTCTTAGAAATCTAAAAATAGAATCAGAGGATATAGTCTAAAAATAGATATGTCATCATGTTTGGAGCTCTTGGAGCCAGTTCAAACTTTTGTCGGGTGATCTAAAAATAGATAAATCAAGGTCATCGCAAAAATAGAATCAGTTCATGTCAAGTTCATCAACATCATCACATTGCAATTCTTAGAAATCTAAAAATAGAATCAGAAGATATAATCTAAAAATAGATGTCATCATGTTTGGAACTCTTGGAGCCAATTTAAACACACACACACACGCACACACACACACACACACACACACACACACACACATATATATATATATATATATATATATATATATATATATATATATATATATATATACACACACACACAGATGTATAATAAAGGGCGGGTGCATGATTCAGTAAATCAGAATTAGCAGAAATGAAAGTAGTAGTAGTATGACGCATGATAAGAAGAGAAAGAAAAGAAAATAAAGTATTGATGAAAGAAAGAAGAGGTTGTAGGATTTACTAAAGACATTAAAAGAGATAAAACTTGATTTGAAATGTTATGAAATGAAAAGAAAAATGAAGGACCTTCAGCTTAGCGAGACAGGGGGATGTGAAATTAGATGTTTGATCTTTTAAAAATTAGTTTGAAATAAATTTTTTTTATCTGGATTGTTTTTGTGATTTCTACCAGAGGTTCATACTTAAAATTATTTTGGGGTATAATTTACTCTGAATGTTATCGACAAAAAACGTTTGAATTTATTAATACACTATTTCAAATCCCTCGAAAAATGCATTTTTTGTTTATTTGAAATAAACAAAATTTTTTTCTGTAACTGTCAAAAATGTTTATAATTTTTTTACTAATGTCAGTGTGCGAAATGTCAGTTTTTTTTATTACAAACTATTTTTTCACATTACCCGCATGGCAACATACGCAAAATATTCTGTACACTAGGGCGCAAAATAAATTGCCAGAATCACTCACTTGAATTACAAAATACTCAAATGATAATTAAAAATTATTATTAATTTTATTAAATACATAAATAAAAAGTTTACCTCGAGTAGGATTTGAACCTACGACCTATACCGCGCTAAACCACCTGCGCCATCGAGATTAAAGCCCCGATCGATGCATATTTTGTCTTTATATACTCAACTGATACTTTTAATTTAACAAAAACTAACAAATACTAAGATAATATAGTTTATTTTACCAACACTACTACTAATATTCCAAACTATAATACTAATATGTAACTATTCCTTTTTATTTATAACATTGGTATTAATAAAACTAGCATTGTTACACATGATGTCTCCATAGATACGATTTATGTTGCACCTTCGAGTGTCTCTCGAGCAGGTCTCGGCAAAAAATTACTCTCATGTGCCAGTTGCAAGACACTCATTTTGCACACTTAATACAAAAATAACTATTTTATCTGGATTGTTTTTACGTATAACATTTTCCTTTAACTTTTTTACCAGAGGTTGCATTCTTAAAAAAATGTTTTTTACGAGGGGAATGTTATAGAAAGATTGTTGTACATACATAATTAGGTTCATTTAGAGCATGAAAGGTGAAATACAAAGAAAAGTTTTATTCATGATGCAGTTCTTCGAATTTGGCTGAGTCAAGTTCACGTGTTAATTCAGTTATTACTTTCCAAAAGAAAATATCTATGAATGCAAAAGCTCTATACCTTTTGCACGTTAGTACACACACACACACACACACACACACACAAAAGTTTTACATTTTTTTTAAATTAAACTATTCTTTTTAATAAATGTGTCGTAAACTGATCTGGTTCTATAAACAATTTTAGATACAATCGAGAGAAATGGTTTAAATTTTAATTTCTTTTCAAACAAATGAAAACGGAGTGGTATTATTAAATAAATAATGGGCAATAATTTTATCGGGATAATAGTGTCAGTTGTAAAAAATTAAAGATGCAATTACATTTCACTGTATAGGTACTTTATCACTATTTAAAAACTTATAAATACGCTCTAAGAAGAGAACTTTTTCATGTACCTTTACGGGAGTATAAAAACGTTTTTTTATGTTTTTAACGAAGATAACGTAGATTAGTTTTTCAAAATTACATTAAATACACACATACAGTACATTGCACTTTATAGAAAATATTGTACAAATACGATGTTCTATATTCATACACAATTACGTTTTATTGTTAGAGTATGAAAGGTGAAATACATAGACAAGCTTTATTCGTTACTCGCTACGAATGAATGCAAAGCTTTATACCTTGGCACGTTAGTACACAAAAAAAACATTTTTAAAAATCAATAAAAAGCTACCATTCAATTTGAAAATCACTCCTTGTACATATGGTGTGCATAATTAGTTTTTAAAAATGTTTATGTTTTAAATATTAATCAAAAGGTGCCATTTAATTGAAAAACAGTATTTGTGATTTTTTAAATAGAAGTAGTAGTTTTAACTTGTACAGAATGTTCACGAGTGCTTGTTAATATAAAGGTGCTCCATTCAAAGCGTATTCCTTTTACCTTTTACCCGAGAATGTAGGTTAAGTTTGTTTGAAATAATTTCACACGTTTTACTTTATTTATTTAATTGTTGAATGTTTTCCACGCTCTTTGAGTTGATATTTTTTTACATACGTTTGCAGTAGTAATAACTTCAAATCCCCCCTTTTTTTGGCAACGTTAACAGATTTTTTAGGTATATAGTGTGAATATTCATTCATTCATTATCAAGTAATAGTAGTCATGCTTTCTTCAACTAATAAAAAAATCAAAACTATCATTCAAGAAGAAGTGTAATATATTACGTGATACCTTGGTGCCATGATCAAGCCAGCAGCTACCGACACCTTGAATTGAAAATATTCCAATTACCTCTATCAGAGATAGCGAAGTTAAGGATGACATCTTGCTATATTGAAAAATAAGTATACGTTATTTAATTTAGTTCTCATTTACTGATTATTCCATTACTATTTTTTCAGCATTACGCCCGCAACGACTATCATAGCCACTCCAGTGCAATATGGAGGAAAAAATTGACGCTAATCGCTGAGCAGGAATACATCTTCCCAGTACCTTGGAACAGTTTAAAATTAAAAGTGTTAAGTAGTTGCGTCAAATTTTAAACGTGATATATGAAGTGAAGTGTCACAAGTGTCTCGTGTGGAGCCTCTGTCAAATTAGCAGAAGCTACAAATAACTTAGTGAAAATAAGACGGGATATAAGAAATGCCAAAAACATGTTACAGATACTAGACAATTTAGACATGTAATGTAGTTTTTTTAATTTTTGAATATGTGTTGTCGGTCAAGAATTCAAGAAAGAAAAAATTGTGAAATGATTGTAATAATTTTATAGGGGAAATGTGATAAAATATAATTAACTTGCTAAAAACATACTTCATACATTTTAGATGTTTGTTCATTTTTTTTGTAATTTCTCTTTTGCTAATGTTAACAGTGATTTTTTTGGAAACGTGTTACAGGTACTAGACAATGTATGAATGAGTATTCATGTGGTAAGTAATTATTGAAATGCCCTAATAAAGAAAAAATTGTTTAATTTCTCTTTTTACTTTTATTACTTGTGTTAAAAATACTCCTAGGATCTTTTAACCCTTTTAAGAATGGTAAAGGTGAAGTGATGAACTAGATTATAAAAAAAATAATTTTCGAATATACGTATATTATTATGAACAAATCTAAGTCTAACAAAAAAAACTATTTTAAACATCACTAATTAACAAAATATAAATAAATAAACTAAAACTTAAACATCTAAATTCTCTAACGTATGTAACACTTTTTGCATATCATGAATGTTTTGGCGCACTTTTGCTAGGGAATCATTGGCTTCCGTTAGCCTCTGCACTTTAGCCACTTCCGATATCATAAAATTCTTACATCAGGAGTAGTTCTAAGCGAAAGTTTTTTTACTGCTGCTGCAGATGGTTGCACCACAACACTGTGCAAGGTAATTGCTCAAGGATAATTTTGTTCTCTTACTGCTTGAAGCCATTACAAAATACAAGTATGTAACTAAATATTACAATAAAATTTTTAGACTATATATATATATATATATATATATATATAATCTGTTAACGTTAGCAAAATTGCTAAAAAAATGGAGATGGTTGGCATGATGCATTGACCTGTGCAGGCAAAGGTTATGAACTCACTCTTCAAGGTCATAATTTAAAAATGTAGAAATAGAATTTTGAAGAGCATATAAATTTGACCTTGAATGCACTTTATATGATTATATTTCAGAGTAGTATATACCAGTCAGTACATTGTGCTCATGATGACAATTGTCTGCTTGGGTTGGACATGTGCGTTACGTTTACTGCATAAGTTAATGAAATTTTAAATGGGATAGGTTGACATCATTCTTAATACGTATTTTTTTCCTTATATTGTTTTATTTAACCTTTCATGCTTCTGCTTTACTCCATATACATTGTGTATCTACACTATTTTTTACATATTCCTCATTACCTCTTGCTAATACGCAGCTTCATTATTTTTGTTTTTATTATATAACACTCCAAATCGAGTTTTACTTCTTTTATTTGCTTTATTAACAACTCCAATCGCTTCTATCGCTCCTCCACACTTACTACTTCTTTTTCTTTACTTTCTCTTCCTACCTTACGTACTTCTACTACTAGTTTTGTCATTTCTGCTAAACAACGTATACTGAATCTTGCACACACACATACACACAATCATTCAAACCCCAAAAGTCATTTTTCTCGAGAACGGGCCAGAATTTGCCAAAACTAAATTGAAAAACCCCCTCCAGGAATTGACCTTGAATAGCTTGACTCAATTTGGCCAATACGAGAACAACTTACCCTTGACCTACTTTTTAACATAAACAACAACTTCATATTTCCATGAACTGATTCTATGTTTAGATTTCTAAGAATTGGATATGATACATTTCGGATCAACAAACTTTAACCTTGAACATGTATTTCTTAGAAACGTAATATGAAACCTCTCACGAGCTGATGTTATGTTTACATTTCTAAGAATATGATACCACTGCAGATCAATAAACTTTGACCTTAAAAATCGATTTCTATGAAACTGTAATATGCAATAAATTTTGACCTTGCAGAGATTGGTTCAGTTTAGCCTCAGCTACGGTGAATGAGCTATTTGAGTTGTTTTCTGTGGGTAAACGACTACCGCTTCTGGGAAACGGTTACCTGTGTTGGGAAACAGATCCCTGTTTTTGGGACACAGCTATCCGTTTACCAAAGACATAGCTGTTTTCCAGAAACGGTAGTCGTTTCCCCACAGAAAACAAGTCAAATAGCTCATTCACCATAGCTGAGGCTAAATTGCACCAAGCTCTACAAGGTCAAAATCTATTGGTATCACAAGGGGAATCACATTACATTTTTAAGAAATACATGTTCAAGGTTAAAGTTTAAGGTCAAAATTTACTGACCTGCAGGGGGTATCATATTACAATTCTTAGAAATATAAAAATAGAATTAGTTTATGGAAACAAGAAGAATGCCAGGTTGTTGTTGTAAAAAGTCTAAAAAGTAGACCAAAGTCAAATCGTATATTACAATTCAATTTATGGGAAACCACTATCTGTATTTGAGAAACAGATACCTGTTTTGGGAAACGGATCCGGATATATATATATATATATATATATATATATATATATATTGAAATGACGACGACTTACAAATTTATGAGGGAAATATTAATATTATATTTAGTTTGAGGTAATTTAAATGTTGTATGTAATTAATATGATTGAAATAATATTTAAACTTTTTTATTTATTATGTTATGTATGTTTGTGCACCGGACTAGCTCAGATCTCAAATGGGGATAGAGTTCAGGGAATTTAGTTTGAAGTTAAAACTTTGAATCTGGAAATGTGTATAAGAAATACCCTTTATATAATTATATTGAAAGTATAAAAATTATTCTGAATGTAATTTGCTATCAACGCATGCGTTGTAATGAATTTAAATGAAATTAAAAGCTGTCAAAGATGTCAAATTAATAATTTAGAAATTTAATGTTTAGATCCAAAATGAAAATTTAGAAAAAGAAAATAAATAAATACCTTTACAGGTGTTTACACAAGTAAATATTTAAAATTCTTAACCAAAAACATATATGTAACAAATATAAATTGCAGGAAATTTTATCAATGAATGTTCACCATAAGTAGGGTTATTAACATTTGTGACTCACATATACTGTCCTCCCGGTAGATTGATGTCTTCGGATACTCCAACTGGATGTAGGCAATGTCCACTCGATTACAGTTGTTACCATCACCCATATACTGCGAACTTGATTCTTGGTTGTCGAAGACACCAACTTCCAAACTTAAAGATGTTTTCTCCAAAATCGGCAAACTCCAACCACTTGTTTTATTTCGGTAACTTTTTATTTAAATAATTTTAAAGCTTAATGAGTGATATCGTTTAAAGAAATGTTTAAATAGCCAAAATTTTTGTTAATGAACACTTTTATTTTTAGCTACCGATTAAAATTTTGTTTAAAAGAAATTGTCCGAAGAAATAAAACAGCATTAACCAAATAAAAGTGGGTTTTAATTTGGTAAAACGGAATTAATTTAAGTTGGATAACACAAAAGCAAATCTTTACAAAATCGTGACACAAATTAACACGAACAAAAATATTTTCGAAACCGACAGGTATCGGAGACCGAATTATTTATTTCAAACCGTCGATATAAAAACAAGTGCTCTCGAACGTATTCTTCATAAAGTATAACTTCTTGACGAAAATTTAAATTAGGTTATGAACTTACTTTTTAACACAAATTTCACAACACTGTTTTAACCTTTTACACTTTTGAACAAATTCTAGAGAGAGATTGATTTCCTGAGCGCTTGCTTTTATATGTTTCTGGTTGTTACCAAAAATTCAATTCTTTTCCAGCCATATTGCATAAGTAACTAGGGCTATGATTGGTGGATCTAAATTACAAATTGGACTCAAATGGAAATTTGGCCGTAACTTTCTTATACATGATTGGAATTGAAAATTACTAACAAAAATGAAAACTACGTAAAATTTTGAACAAAAAGACACCTAACAAGCTATAATTCCTAACATTAATATACGAAGTAACCTAATCTAACTTAAATAAGCTTATAACTATTTACACTTACAAGCTATACTAAAACTAATTGCAAAAATGGAATTCTGAGAACATTTTACACAAGAATACATATCTTTTGTGCTAGAAACATTTAATTTAAAGAAAATTTTAAGCTTTTGTAATTTTATCTAAAATTCACCTCAGAATTAACATAATTTTGCGGAGAAAAGCGCTGTATCCTTATAAAAACTGTGTCATATTAAGAAAGAACATCTATTATTTGCTTTAAGAGCAAAATCTAAGTCTAATAATTTGAAAAAAATATAAAATTATGTAAAAAACCTAAAAATTATGACCTAACCAAACTTAAATCTAAAAATGAAAATAATTCATATTTAAAAATGTTTTTAACACTTGAAATGTTATGTTTAAGGTTTGTACTTCTTGTCTTTATTATTCTCACCAACTATTTGCAATGCATAATGTCATATAATGTGGCATTGAAAAAGTTTCATCGTCTAACACTCTTATTAAATGTTTCACTATAAAAATGTACGGCACTATAAATGTCTGTATGCCATAATGTTCTAAATGTTGTTCTTATTGTTAAACTTGTAACCTAATTTATGTCACTAATTCGCTTCCAAAAATATGTGCGAAAAATGTCTAAACTGTCCATATTAAAACCCTTTTATTAAATTTTTGTATTTCCTGCATTCAAAAACTAATCATACACTATCCCTAACATAATCCTAATTATATAGTTCATGTTTAAACACCTGTAAAGTGTTCACTTGCCAAATTACCCTTGAAAAATTGACTTTTATTGCAATAATTGCAATACTAAAATGACTTTACGAAAATGGTTATATTTAACATTCTTGACAATTTTGTTAGCAGCAAATTGCTTTTTATGATAAAACCAAACTAAGTAAATGATATTCAGACTAATTTATACCAAACAAATTTATTTTAATCACATCGTGAACCAGATTTACATAAAATAGTGTCTTGCACATGTATCGAGCTAGAAATCACCCCTTTTTATTACCCAAATGTCATTTAAGCTGTCCGATACTTCTATTACCTCTTTCTGAACATCTCAATATATATATATATATATATATATATATATATATATATAAATTAATTTTAAGTAGAGATTGTTTTGTTACTAACCCCTCTATGTATGTGATTTTTAAATGCACTTGCAGTTTTAATGTGTTGCTATTTACTGAGCAAATGATATTAAATTTAAATATGGTGTATTTCTTTATTTTTATATTGTATTTCTTTAACTATGATCATTAGGATACAAAAATATATGATTTAAATTACCTAATGCTTTTTTGTGGCTACTACCTACCTGATTTAAAAGATTTGCTGTGTTATCACAGTAGTTTCCCAACAAAAAGAAAGTGAGATGGGAAAGTACTGTGATAACTAGTTTATTCCATTTTTAAGTGTAGCTAAACTATCGAAAATCTTCCAGTGAAAACGACAATATCAACTACTTTGAAATCTCTGTAGTGTAAAAATTGGTTCATAACTCATTAAAATGGATACCAGAGTTTTTATAATATTCCTAATTACCCAATTCACTGTCAACATAGTAACTATCTAAAATTTTAACAAATGGATAAATTCAGAACTATCTGAATGTTTGGTCTTTGCTAGCACATTTTTTAGTGAGCAATGTAATCAACCGTTGTTAACAATAAATTTTAAATTCATGAATGTCTATTAAATCTTTTTTTAGAAAATTATTCTTATGAAATCGTGTATTGCATTCCACATTGTGCTGTCTTCTTTCATTTAGTATATTACCGCTTGTATGATGTACAACATTTTTATGTTTGTTTAAAGCACTTTTATCATAAAATGACTATTATACTTCACTCCATGAACGGATTTTAGATGCCTGATAACATTACTTTTATTATTAAATGTTTTATCACAGACCAAACGCATATTTTTATTATCCATTGTGGAAGTTCAATTCAAGGTAGCTCACATAAAAAACTTGAAAATAAATAATGTAAACAAACGGTAAACAAGAAATAAAGGTTATGCAAAGTGTCAGAAAAGAAAACCAACTGTGGCCAATTTCACACTATACATTCAAGGTCGAGGACTAGCCACTACCGCTCCCATTGTTTATAGTAGCGGACTCGAGAATGGGGATATAATTATTACTGTGAAATCCATATGTTTCCCTTTATCTTATTGCGAAGTTCCCACTTAAAGAAAGATGGGTTATAATTTATACGTCTGCTATACATTTTAAATGCAGGTCTTAAAAACGTATGTCGATTCTAAAGCGCACGACGCTGTCAGGCGTCTTCTTGGCTATTTAACCTTAAATTATTCTTCATATTTCGTTTCGTATAATCGCATCGTATTTTGTAGTTATAATATATCTTTCGCTTCGTAATTTATTAGCTTCCATTGCATTTGTAAACAACAGTTTTTTTTCAAAACTATTATTATTAATATTCACTATTACGAGGTAAGTTTATAATGCAAAATGTATTTCCAATGGATTGAACGCATTTGTTTATTTTGCAGCAAATAATGATGTCACTAAACGGCAGATCTTTGAAAAGCCAAACTCAAGTAATGTTAATGAATTTTGAGATGGAACACGATAACGGGAGGCCAAGTTTACCTTTAACTTCCATTATCCAGGTACGCTAATAATTTTCACTATTTAAATTTATATAATATTATGTTGCAGCGAACTGCTCTCGATTGCGGCATGTCCGAGAAAACCGTAACTCGAACAAAGACAAGAATGGCTCCCACTTTAAAATCTGGGAAATCGGCGCCGGATTCGCCGCAAAAACATAGGCTGCGTTTGAAGTCGAAGTCAGGGGATGTCGATGAATACGTGAAAGACGTTTTGAAACGAAAAATTTGCAGCGTGCATGCAACTGTAACTACAACAAAAACGTTGGAAGACAGGGCTTCAGGGACGAGAATGTTTTATCGCTATGGAAGGATTCATTAAACCAAGTAACTGGAGAACTGTGGCAAAAGTGTATTTTACATGCTGAAAAGGAAATGATCCAGTGGCGGGACGTTCAAAAAAGAGCTGAGGAAATGGTAAAACCTCTAGTAACCAATGTCGGAGAGTTGAGGAAAACTTAGAATCTTAGTTACTTTATAACATTGTAAAGAATATATTTAACATACCTCTGTAGTTGTACTTAATTTATATATATATATATATATATATATATATATATATATATATCAAAATTAAGACAAAAAGTTCATATAAACATAGGTTTCCAAACGCTTAGTTTTGGAGATACAGAGTTTCAAAGTTTTAATTTTTTTTCAATTCTTTTAATTTCTCCAAATTTAGTACACGTATTACACTCCTTAAAGTTTAAACTCAATATTAAGAGTAGTTTAACGTTTATCAATATCTACAGGGTAGTACATTTTCTGGGGTGGTACACCCTTTATCCCCCCCGAAGTTTTTCATGCGACGCCTCTATCTCTTGAAAATAAAAAATTTAGATTGTCCATTTAATTTAGGAACTTTTTTGTCTTCTGCTTTTTTTTCGAAAAATGCATAGTATTTGAGATAAATTAGCTGTAATCCATGAACAGCTTCCAAATGGTAAGTAAAGAACGTCTGTTGCTCCCGCAAAAAACAGTGTGCCATGAAAAGAACAATAAAAAAAAAATCAAATTATGTCAAATCTCACGTTTTATTTTAAATACGACTTGTGCATAAGAAAGAATGTAATCTATGTTTTACTGTGTTAATGTGTTAATTTTTATTGCAAAAGTGATCTTTTAAAATGCCATTTTTGTTTTTTAATCAAGAAATAGCGAATATCTATTTTATTTATGGCTTTGTAAATGGAAGTTCAGCCCGTGAATATAGGCGAAGATTTCCTTTTAGAAGGGCTCCGCATCCTTCAGTATTTGTAAGAGTTCACCAACAAATTATAAGTCAGGGGTTAAATAATGTGCATGGTCGTCAAAATAATCATAGGCAGCAAAGAAATATTGCACGACGAATTTTGCGTGAATTCGACTGAGATCCCATAACTAGCATTAGAAGAGTATCCGTAGCTTTAGGTGGAGTCTCAAATACTACTATTCACGGAACATTAAGACGGGATCATCGATATCCTTACCATCTACAACCTGTTCAAGGACTACAACCAAGGGATGCAGAACGTAGAGTTGCGTATTGTCGATGGATTCTTGCTGAAAATAATAACAATCCAGGTTTTTTAAATAATGTTTTATGGACCGATGAATCCTGCTTCACTCGCCGTGGTGTGATAAATTTTCACAACCAGCACGTTTGAACACATGAAAATCCACATGTAGTTCGCCCGAGACTTTTCCAACAAGAATTTAGTGTGAACGTCTGGATAGGTATCTTGGAATTCTTAGCGAATGGACATGGGACTATGTGATAACATATTCCCTTAAATTTACGAAGAACGGCTTGGTTCCAGCTTGATGGTTGTCCAGCTCATTATAACAGAATCGTTAGAAACTGGCTGGACAACCATTATCCAGGAAGATGGATCGGTCGTGCAGGCCCAGTTCCCTGGCCATCAAGATCTCCAGACCTAAATCCCTTAGATTTCTTTGTGTGGGGGTATTTAAAAGAAAAGGTGTATGTAACTCCTGTGACAACAAGAGATGAACTCATTAATAGGATTAGGGATGCGTGTAATGAAATAAGGCAATTTTTAGTTAATATTCCACGTGCAATTATTCGTCGGTATGAATTATGTATTCAACAAAATGGTTCACATTTAGAACAGTTTCTTTAAATTTATTTATTATTACGATAGCGTTTTTGTTTTGTTATTATAGGTTAAGTTTACTTGTTTAATTTATTTATTTCGTTCGTTTCGTTCATGTGAAAATCTTAAATAGGAATTTTTTCCAATGTTTTCCAATAAATACGTATTTTTTTAATATTTATTTTGTTGTTTTACATTTATTTTCCTTTATTTAATTCAACTGAAAAATTAGGAAAAATCAGTAGAGTACCTACTACTTTACACAGTAAAATATATACATAAATTACATTCTTTCTTATGCACAAGTCGTATTTAAAATAAAACGTGAGATTTGACATAATTTGATTTTTTTTTTATTGTTCTTTTCATGGCACACTATTTTTGCGGGAGCATCAGACGTTCTTTACTTACCATTTGGAAGCTGTTCATGGATTACAGCTAATTTATCTCAAATATTATGCATTTTTCGAAAGAAGACAAAAAAGTTCCTGGACAATCTAAATTTTTTATTTTTAAGAGTTAGAGGCGTCGCATGAAAAAGTTCGGGGGGGATAAAGGGTGTACCACCCCAGAAAATGTACTACCCTGTAGATATTGATAAACGTTAAACTACTCTTAATATTGAGTTTAAGAAGTGTAATATGTGTACTAAATTTGGATTTATTATCTTAAATAGTTTTGAAGATAAATTAAAAGAACTGAAAAAAAAATTAAGATTTTGAAACCCTGTATCTCCAAAACTAAGCGTTTGGCAACCTATATTTTTTTTGTCTTAATTTTGAAAGCTCTATCGACTATTATATATATATATATATATATATATATATATATATATATATATATATATATATATATATATAAATTGGAATGGATTAGGTTGGTTAAATAATTCAATAATTTCAATTTAATAACAATATGGGGATAGGGATCATGGGATTTATTTACAGATAATTTGAGGTAAATTTAAATGTTGTATGTAATAATAATTGAAGTAATTATTTAACTCTTAATGTTATATTTACTATATTGCACCAGACTAGCTCAAAATCTCATATGGGGATAGGGATCAAGGGAATTTAGTTGAAGATAAAATTTTTTTAAGTATAAGAAATATCCTATATGTAATTGAATTTAACGTATAAAATTTGCTCTGAATAGAATTTGCTTTCAAACGCATGCGTTAATGAACTTAAATGAAAAATAAGTAAAGCTGTCAAAAATGTCAAATAATTAATTTAGAAACTTTAATGTTTGGATTAAAATGAAAATTTAGAAAAAGAAAAGGTAATAATTAGCTTCACAGGTGTTTACACAAGTAAATAATTGAAATTCTTAATTAATAACATACATGTAACAAATATAAATTGCAGGGAAATAACAATAAACAGGGTTATACAATTTAAGACTCATATACAGTCCTTCCTGTCGATAGAATGATGTCTTCAAAACTTCAGCTGGATGCAGGCAATGTTCACTCGGCTACAGTTGTTACCAATATCCAACTGCTATCTCGGTTCTCGAAGACACCAACTTCCAAGCTTCAAGATGTTTTCTTTCCAAAAACGGCAACCTCCAAACACTTATTTACTATGGTAACTTTTTATTTAAAATGGTTTTAAATCTTTGTGAGTGATATCGTTTAAAATGTATTATTAAGTATCCAAGATTTTTGTTAACACACTTTTATTTTAGTTACCGAAATATAATATTTATTTAAGAGGAATTGTCCGGAGAAATAAAACAAACTTTGACCAAATAAAAATGGAATTTAATTTGATATATAAAGAATTATTTTAAATCGGAAAACACGAAAACAAATTTACACAAAATCGTGACATCAATTAATCGTACAGAATTATGTTATTAATAACGACAGGTATCGGTGACCGAACTATTTAATTTTAACCGAAGATATAAAAACAAGTGCTCTCGAAATTATTCGTAACGTAAACTTTCTCGACGATAATAAATTAGGTTATGTAAACACAAATTTAGCAACACTGTTTTAATCTTTTCACTTTTTTGAACAAATTCTAGAGAGAGAATGATTCCTGAGCGCTTGCTTTTATAGGTTTCTGGTTGCTACAGAAATTTCAACTTTTTTACAGCCATATTGCAAAATTTACAATGAATGTGATTGGATAATCAAAATTAAGAATTGTACATAAATGGAATTTTGGCCGTAACTTTCTTATACATGGTCGGAAATGAAATTTAAAAACGGAAATGAAAACTATGTGAAATTTCGAATAAAAGGACACCTAATAAGCAATAATTCCTACCACTAATAAACGAAACAACTTAATCTAATCAAAATAAGCTATTAACTATACACACTTACAAGCTACACTAAAATTACTTGCAAAATTGGAATTCTGAGGACAATTTACATAGGAAAACATATCTTTTAAATTCGAAACATATAATTTAATGAAAATTTTAAGCTTTTGTAAATTTGTCTAGAATTCACCTTAGATTTAGCAAAATTTTGCGGATAAAAACGCTGTATCCTTATAAAAACTTATTTATATTGTGAAAGAACATCTATTCTTTGCTTTAAGAGCAAAAACTAAATCTAATAATGTGGAAAAAGTATAAAATTATGTGAAAAATCTAAAATATACAACGTAACCATACTTAAATTTAAATATGAAATAAATTCATATTAAAAAATGTTTTTAGCACTTAAAATGTTATGTTTAAGGTTTGTACAACTTGTCTTTATTGTTCTCACTACTTATTTGCAATGCATAATGTTATTCAGTCTTGCATTGAAAAAGTCTCATCGTCTAACACTCTTTTAGGATTTTTACACTATAAATTGTACGGCACTAAATGTTTGTATGCCATAATGTTCTAAATGTTTTTCTTCTTGTGAATCATGTATTATAATTTTGTCACTAATTTGCTAACAAAAATGTGTGCGAAAATTGTCTATACTGTCCATATTATAACCCTTTTTACTAAATTTTTGTATTTCCTGCCTTTAAAAACTAAACATACCTTATCCCTAACATAATCCTAACTACATAGTCCATGTTTAAACACCTGTGAAATGTCTACTTGCCAAATTACCTTTGAGAAATTGAATTTTATTGCAAAAATTGCACTACTAAAATGACTCTACGAAAATGGTGATATCTAACATCCTTGACAATTTTGGTAGCAGCAAATTGCTTTTTATGATGAAACCAAACTAAGCAAATGATATTCAGATCAATTCATACCAAATAAATTTATTTTAAACACATCGTGAACCAGATTTATGTAAAATTGTGTCTCGCACTTGTATCGAGCCAGAAATTACCCCTTTTTATGACCCAAATGTCATGTAAGCTGTCCGATACTTCTATTACCTCTTTCTAAACATCTCAATATATATATATATATATATATATATATATATATATATAATTATATTATTTATTTATGACAAAATCAGTTATTTATAAGTGGCTTCGATAACCAAATTACAGTCTTGACTCTTTTGACGCAGTGAGATCTGTCGGCTAAAAACGACCTCAGCAATTAACCAAACTTTTCGCATTTCATTCGGGCACTGCCTACTGCTAGCTAATTCGTTTCTTATTAAAAATTATTGATATAATTAATTTGTAAAACAGATCCAAAACGAAATTTTGTTGACCCGGTCTCGGTTCTGATAATCGTTTACAGTTGTACAATGAATTTTTATCATATGACTACCCACACTCGGTGGACTTTACATGACAGAATAAGTGCGAACAGACCTTAAACGAAAATCGACTTTATTTATACGAGTGGGTGGGGATTTTTAAGACTTTTAGGATGCTAAATCCCGAGATATTCGAAGAATAATTTTATTTAAATTTGACAGCGCGGCTTAAATTTGAAAATAACCTAGAAATATTGACGATGTTTTGTTGGTATTCAAAATTACTAACTATATGAACCAATAACGACATACGTTTTTAAAATCTTAAACCACGCTTTACTAAAAGATAAGTCATAAGACACCTCTCGCCGGCACGGCCATATACAGTTATTTAAACAATGCTCCTACGTTTAGCCGAGTCTGTTTTTTATGTAGCAAGCCTGTTAAAGTGAATTGAAAATAGGGGAGAACCATTGTTTATACCTCAGAATATAAAATTTGTATTCTGAGGGGTAGAACTTTCCTCTCTCTTCAATTTAAAAAGAGGTCAGCCATGTCTATCTACTTTGGTTCTAATAAAGTTAGGTATGGCTCATTCTTTAAATTACGCTAAGATTTAGGCGACGTAAGTCCCCATGAACTCAGCAAAGTATCTTTTAATTAATATTTTATCGGCAGATGTCTCCACATAAATTTGCATAAAATGTCAAAGATAGTTTTTAAACTAGAAAAATTATTCATTGTGTCCACTTATTTTGTTGATAGAGTCAAAAATAATTTGCTGCGACAGTGAATTGTTATAATTTAGGACATGGTTTTATTATAATTACATACCATCATAGTACATAACCTATATATTTGCAAGTAAACAACTACTTTTTTGTTTATTATAAATTAAATTATTTCAGGTAAAAAAATTGATAAAACTTCCAATTAGTTTGTTATTGTCAAGATTTATAACAACCCTTCTAGAAGCATAATTATTGCTTCGTAATCGACACAATTCTTGTAGATACTTTACGATAATATAAAATATCAATACATTTATAATTATTTCATTCTTGTAGAAGAAAGTGTGTACAGTTTGAAATTCAACGAAATTATAGATGTTTAATATTTTCATTTAGCACATAGTTTAAATAGATTTCATATTGCTCCAAGTTAAATAAAAAGCAATTTACACAAATCAGTACATGTATTCGGTCCACCTATTGTAGAGTTATCAATATGTTATGTAAAAATTAGAATATTTATATTACATTGGATTAAAACTATTAAATTAAAAAAAAGTATTCACTATCATAGTGTCACTCTCAGCAGTGAAATCTTTAACAGATATAATTAATGGTTGCACAACCTCAAAATGTTTTTCAATTTCCCACCACTCTTAACATAGACACTTCGGCATGTTTACTGCATTTCTAACAATATGTCCTATCAATTCGTTGCAAGAATTACATCCATATTTCTTTTACATGGTCATCCTTAAAGTTGGAATTCTCTTCCTATATTTTTGTTATAGTGTTCTTTGCAGTGTGCCCACACCAGTTCAGTTGGATTACATTGACAGTAATATGGTGGTAACAGTAATACTCTGTGTCCACACATGTGTGCTATTTCATCTATTTCGTACACCTTTAGTATCACATTATCTGCAACTAATTGCAATAATTCTTTTTTAAACATGCTAGGTTCAACTTGCTACGTTGTGCTTTAATAGAAAATTACATATTTCTTCCTTCTTAGATGAATTATTCGGAATATTTTCTAGAAGTTTGGAATGATAACTAGCATTGTCCATTACAATTAAAAATGGTTCTTTCAAGTTTGCAATTAAATTATTTTCAAACCATTTTGTAAACAACCCCGCACACATATCGCCATGTAATAACTAAACTGCAACAACCCTTTTTCTTTCGCGCATTGGCTTCTTCTTCACGTTTTCCCTAGATTTATCATTCCAGCTTCTTTTGTATGATCCTCAACTGAAAATTCAAGTTTCATCTAAGAATACAGGATTGTATAATTGTTCTTCTTTATTTTTATAATTCTCTTGAGAATCGTACACGATTGGCTGCAATATGTGATTGTTCCAGTAAACCTCTCCTACCATTATCTACTTTAGATGAAAAGCCAATGGGATATAAGAGACGTCTTAAACTTAATATACAGAAATCGAAAACTTGACTATTGCTTAATTCTTTTTGTAATGATACCAGCGTAACACGTATACTTACAAAAACAGGTATAGTACTAGATGTGTCTTGCATGTTTGTATTTACATTTTGGGTGCATTTAATAATTTTTCTCTTTACAGCATCCTTCAGACAGTCATCAACTTCGGTGGACTTAGATTTCGTACGTTTTCTCCGCTTAGCTGGTGACTGTGGAGCTTATTTACTTTTTGGGCTTCTGTAACCCTTTCTTTTATAGCATTGACTGTATTTATACTAACCCCACATGCTTCAGACGTGTGCTAAAAGTAGTCCTTCCAAGTATATATTACACAATAAAGTACTACGTACCTCCATAACAAATTCAAATGGAACGAGTGCACCTTGATTATTTACGTTTCCGTTCAAAACAGTTAAGCACGTTCAAACTACTAGCTGCGATGACTGATGAGTCATACCCAACTTCATTTGAATCAAACTTTATCTTCTTGCTATAGAACGCCTATCCCTGAAAAACAGTGCATTAAAACAACAGTTTTCCATATTCTATGTTAATATCATTTATGCCTGCTGTAATTATTTCTTCAATATTACCATTGTTCATACATGTCATATTACTTAACAAAAACAAGAAACGTACGTAAAAAGATAGAGTGGATTGATAAAACAATGATTAAACTAGAACCTGAAGCAGAAGCACAACTGAATTTATTTCTTACCCAGAAACATATATTAAATAATGATCGAATCAAATCAGAAATTGAGAATGATTTTAATAATATTAAAATTAAGAGTGAATTAGAAAACATTATAATTGAAGAAGACAGATCACATTTAAACAGTATTGACAGTAATATAAAGGAAGTAGCTTATTTAAAAAATTATAAATGTGACCAATGCAATTATTCAACAAAAGTAAAACAATATTTAAGGAAGCATCTTTTAATACACAATTCAAGTAACGATTACAAGTGTGACCTATGCAGTTATTCAACAAAGGTGAAACTCTATTCACAAAATCATCTTATAAAACACAACCGAAGTATTGCTAAATATAAATGTAACGAATGTGATTATGCAACAAACTATAAACGTCATCTTAATACACATAGTGCAAAACATAATTCAAGTAAAGATTACAAATGTGACCAATGTGATTATTCAACAAATGCGAAATGGTCTTTACAACTCCATGTTGTAAAGCATAACCCAAGTGCTGCGAAATACAAATGTAACCAATGTGTTTATGTAACAAATCATAAAGGTGCTTTTAATACACATGGTGCAACACATAATTTAAGTAACAATTACAAATGTGACCAATGCAATTATTCAACAAACGTGAAATGCTATTTACAAAGACACCTTGTAAAACACAATCCAAGTATTGCTAAATACAAATGTAACGAATGTGTTTATGTAACAAATCGTAAAGGTTCTTTTAATACACATAGTGCAAAACATAATTTAAGTAACACTTACAAATGTGACCGATGTAGTTTTTCAACAAACGTGAAACTCTATTTTCAAAACCATCTCATAAAACACAATCGAAGTATTGCTAAATACAAATGTGAGCAATGTGATTATGTAACAAACTGTAAACATCGGCTTAAAAGACATAGTGCAAAACATAATTCAAGTAAAGATTACAAATGTGCTCAATGTAGTTATTCAACAAATATGAAATACTATTTAAAAAAGCACCTTGTGAAACACAATCCAAGTATTGCTAAATACAACTGTAATCAATGTGATTATGTAACAAACTGTAAACATCGTTTTAAAAGACATAGTGCAACACATAATTCAAGTAAAGACTACAAATGTGATCGATGTAGTTATTCAACAAACGTAAAATGCTATTTACAAAAGCACCTTGTAAAACACAATCCAAGTATTGCTAAATACAACTGTAACCAATGTGATTATGTAACAAACAATAAATCTCATCATAATACACATAGTGAAAAACATAATTCAAGTAAAGATTACAAATGTGACCGTTGTAGTTATTCAACAAACGTGAAACTCTATTTACAAAACCATCTCATAAAACACAATCGTAGTATTGCTAAATACAAATGTAAGCAATGTGATTATGTAACAAATTGTAAATATCGTCTTAAAAGACATTGTGCACAACATAATCCAAGTAATGATTACAAATGTGACCAATGTAGTTATTCGACAAACGTGAAAAGCTATTTACAAAATCATCTCGTGAAACATAATCGAAGTATTCCTAAATACAAATGTGATTATGTAACAAACAATAAATCTCATCATTATACACATAGTGAAAAACATAATTCAAGTAAAGATTACAAATGTGACCGATGCAGTTATTCAACAAATGTGAAACTCTATTTACAAAATCATTTCTTAAAACATAATCAAAGTATTCCCAAATATAAATGTAAGCAATGTGATTATGTAACAAACTATAAATATTGTCTTAATACACATAGTGCAAAACATAATTCAAGTAAAGATTAAAAATGTGACCGATGCAGTTATTCAACAAACGTGAAATGCAATTTACAATATCACCTTGTATTGCTAAATACAACTGTAATCAATGTAATTATGTAACAAACATTAAATCTCATTTTAATACACATAGTGCAAAACATAATTCACGTAAATATTACAAATGTAAGATGCAGTTATTCAACAAACGTGACATGGTATTTACAAAAGCACCTTGTCAAACACAAACCAAGTATTACTAAATACAACTGTAACCTATGTGATTATGTAACAAACAATAAATCTCATCTTAATACACATAGTGCAAAACATAATTCACGTAAAGATACAAATGTGACCCATGTAGTTATTCAACAAACATGAAACTCTATTAACAAAACCATCTTGTAATATTTAATCCAAATATTGTTAAATACAAATGTAACCATTGTGTTTTTGCAACAAATCTTAAAAGTATTCTTAATATACATAAAGCAAAACATAATTCACGGAAAGAATACAAATGTGGTCAATGCATGTATTCCGCAAATGTGAAACACGGTTTACAAAGACATGTAAAAGCAACATTCAAGTGCTTCAATATATGATTCGAGCGATGTTTAAAAAATAATTCGTAAACTACAGTGGAATTCAGTTACAGTTGTCACAATTTTTGTTAGCATGGTGCATCACATTTACATGTTAATTAATAAGAATTTGTTGATACAAAGATTGAGAATAGTGACAATACTATAATAATTTTTATTAATAGTATTTGGTAGCAAAAATATGCAATAGATTTATGATTAAGGCACTCATTAGTTGTGTACTCTTAAATAAAGCTAGTAATATTTTTTCTATTATATGATCTTTTAAACTTTACTAATATAATAATAATAATAGTGTCTGTTGTATGTAAAGAACCTTTAATTCAGGTTGTGCACATTAGTCTTAAAATTAGTGTTAACCGATTATAGAGGTATGGTGGCTTCTTTTCGGTAATAATACAGCAACTTGGCTTGTAGCAGCATTTTTTTGTACATTATCACATAGAATGTGTCTACCGTAATATCTCTACAGTAGTTTAGTGATATGTGTTTTAAAACATTGTAACTACGTACAAACCCTAAGTTTTTTTAAACATTCACTGCACCAACATTTACACCTTGCATCAATATTTTAAGTTTGCTCATAATTTCAGCCCTACGTTTTTGATTGCCAAAAAGAAGCACTGTTGATTTTGTAGGATTTATCATTAAGCAATGATAAGAAGTTGCAATAATAATTGACAACTCCGTGTTTATATAGTGTGAGGTACGATGAACATATGCTGCTGAGATGTGAAGTACTTAGGTATCATCTGTGTTTAAATGGAATTTTCAATATGAAATATCGGTATAAACGAGTCGTAACTCCTTTTTAACTCAATCGATTTTTATAAAATAAGTCTTGTTTTCTCAAAAACTATACGCGTGCGTGCGTGGGTGTGTGTGTGTGTGTGTGTATTGGTTTGTGTGCGTTTGTTTGTGTAAGTAAGTGAGTGCGTGCGTATGCGTATGGCTGCTAGTAAGTTTTCCAGGCTATGTTTACTTAGTATGTGTGCCGAATTACCTTCCAACGTGCATACACATGTAGATACGTATAAAAGGTTATGTAGTCCACATTATTTGTGTGTGTGTGATGTGTCTGAGTGTGCGTGCGGGCGTGTGTGTGTATGACTTCATATGAGAGTACCTGCGTGTGTTTAGTGAGTGCGTGCGTGAGTGTATGTGCGTGCATACATTCGTAAGCGAGTAAGTAACTGCGTGGATATGTGCGTTCGTGTGTGTATGTATGCGTGCGTGCACTTGTGTTGTGTGTGTGCGTGCGTGAGTAAGTGAGTACGCGCAATCATGCGTATGTGTATGGCCGCTAGTAAAAGTTTTTCACGTTATGTTTACTTAAAGTGTGTATCGTGTAACCTTCCAACCTACATACACATACGTACGTATAGAAGTCCATGTAATCCATATTTTTTTCACTATCACAAAGTTTACGTTTGAATAGTTTTGCCAAGATATGTCAATGTGTTTATGTATGCGCGTGTGTATTCGTCTGGGGGGGGGGGCGTGTCTGCTAGTGGGTATGCAGTTGTGAGCGTGTGTGGGTTGTATACGTGTGTTTGCCCTCGTATGCGTGTGCGCTTGTGTGTGCGGGGATACATGTGTGCGTTCATGCATTCATGCGCTTGTTTGTGCATGTGGATACTTGTGCTTGTGAAAGCGCGTGTGTATGCGAGAGAGTATGTTTGTGTGTGTATTTGTCGGTGTGTGTGTTTGCGTGTCTGTGCGGCTTTGTTTGAGTAGTATAGCTACTGCACTTCTAGACCACTTTACAACGTCTCAAAAAGTGAGGTTAAATCACCTCAAGGTAATGTGTATATAAATGTTTGTATATATATATATATATATATATATATATATGTTTCTATTTAGATTTCCACAAGTATTAATGTTTAAATAAGACATTTTTTCTATAAAACTTGTGTAAATAAACATACAATTAATTCAACGTTTCGGGAACGTCCTTTGTTCCCTTTGTCAAGAATTTATTTGACAATTACAGAAAATGAAATAAGGTAACTATTTTTAACAAGTACAGAATATGAAACAAGGTAACTAATTTAAATTTAATCTGGACGAGTGTGTTTGACTTCGGGTAGTTGGTCGAGTACATGATGTAGAAGGTGCAGAAGTGGGGACGCCAGGAATAGTTGCAGCATAAGTGTTTGAAATTTCTGGAAGATTTGGAGTTGGTTGAAATATAGAATCAACTTGTTTAATGACATTCTTCCAAATTTATGGCATTCTAGAAGTGTCATCTCGTTTATTGAGGGCGTTTGGTCTTCTTTCTATTTCAACTGCAATTCTTTCTTGTAAGGTATATAGAGGTGCAATTAAACGGATATTGTTGGTATTAATTTGGTGTCCTGTATCTAAATGATGTGCAGCTAAAGATGATGAAGGATTGTGCTGCTTAATTGCTAGTTGGTGTTCATCGGCTCTCGCATATAATATTCTGTTAGTTTGTCCTATATAAGTTCTTCGACAGTTGTTGCACGGTATCTCATACACTCCTTGGCTTTCATTAGGAATTTTGTCTTTGGGGTTTCTTAAAAGTTGGGACAAATATATATATATATATATATATATATATATATATATATATATATATAAATGATTGCGCTACATATAAAAAAATCCCTAAAGATCCTACAACTACGATTGAAAATAAAGTAAATGAGATCATTAAAGCACTTGAATACAAAGGTTACATTTCTAATGAGACATCCAAATTACTCAAATCTTATAAAGGTGTGATACCTAAATATTATGGACTACCCAAAGTACATAAAGAAAATTTACCATTACGTCCGATTATATCATGTATAGGTGCACAAACACAAAAACTTGTAAATACATCGCTAATATCTTAGATTCTGCTTTTCATAATCATAATAAATTCAGAATCAAAGATACCTTCACTTTGCAGAAAAAGCTAATGGTTTTATTATACCAGAAAATTACTGCATTGTATCATATGACGTAAAGTCATTGTTCACTAACATACCAGTAGAATTAGCAGTTAACATCATAGAAAAGAATTATCAACTGATAACACAGGTATGCTCTATTTCTAAAGAAGTTTTTGTTTATATAGTTAAGTTTTTGTTCATGAGCACATATTTCATCTACGATGGCACTATTTATTCACAAGTGTACGGTTGTCCTATGGGAGGAACTCTGTCACCTTCTATCGCAGAAATTGTAATGAATGACATTATATATTTCGTTATCGATAAAATAGATTTTCAGTTTCCTTTCATTTGGCAATACGTAGATGACCTGTTGTGCTCGGTTCCAATTAATAAAGTTGACTATACTTTAAATATTTTTAATTCTTATAATGGTAGGCTTGAATTCACAGTCGAAAAGAAGATAATTTCAGTGTTCCTTTTCTAGATACCCTTGTGATTAGAAATAATAATAATATCATCTTAGATTGGTATCGCAAAGAAACTAGTTCAGGTAGATACATTCCATATTTTCCCAACATCCTCATAAACAAAAAATTAATACAGTTATAGGTCTTAAAACAGAATTAAAAAATTTGCCATCATTCATTACTACAAAAGAATTACAAGATACTATACAACATCCTTTTAGAAAATGGATACCCAGCTAGTTTATTAAAAATATAATTTTAATAACAATTCTTATAATAACCACAAACACAGTTTTGACAATACAAATAACAATGAATTAACAAGTCAAACCATTTATAAAAATTACCCTACATACCTCACTTAACACCTTCAATTTCCAAACTGTTTATATCTCATAATATCAAAGTTGCCAATTCAGCAATTCGTACGGTATCATCTTTTACACTAAACTTAAAGACAAAACACCTCTACTGCAACAATCAGAAGTCATTTACTCAATACCCTGCAACAACTGTAATAGATGCTACATAGGACAAACTTCACAAAAGATTTCCAAACGTTTAGCTCTCCATAAAAGTGATGTAAAAGAAAACCTAATTCAACTGCACTTTGCATACATTCCCACAGTACAGGACATAAGTTTAATTTTAACGATATTTCTATTCTAGACACCGAAAGTGATAATCAAAAAAGAAAATTTTTAGAAATGTGCCACATTAATAACAACACAGAAATTTGTATTAATCATAAAACTGATACTAATGGACTAAGTTCTATTTACACATATTTGTTAAAACAACCTTTCACCAAAAGAAAGAAAAAAGTAAGTATGTACTAACTAATAATCTTTTATTCAATTTCTTATAAATTAGTCGTTTTGAAGCTCTAATATAAATATATTTTAATTTCAATATTCCAATGTATAAAAATTAAAACACATTTTGTAGGTCACCAACTTTGTTTAGTAGTTAGTTAATTTTATGTTTACCTTGTTATCATGTTATTAGAGTTCTTTTATATTGTACACTTTATACTATGGTTTTCTTGAATGTATATGGTTAAGAATAATTTTAATAGATCACCTTATCATCCCATTCACAATTATGTCACTCACGTCAATCAATTAATTTGTTCACCAGTAATTTTCCATTTAATTGTAAGTTCACATATGTTTTATAATTAGTTACACAAATATGTTTTAATTCCTATTGTAGACGTTTTAACCGAAATATATAAAATAGTAATAAATATTATCACATTTTGGCTTTTACCTGTATGCCTACTGGAACTAGGAAATCCCAGCATTATCCTTTTAAATATATATATATATATATATATATATATATATATATATATATATATATATATATATATATATATTAGCATTCTGACCTCCGTTCCAAGGTCATGTGTATATAAATTTATATATATTAACCTTCTGATCTCTGTTCGTGAAAGTAGGCCTATGTCACGATCGTTATACTGGTCATGCGACGTTGCTATGTCTCAAGGTCACCATTGCAGTTCATTGGCCTTTTTCATGCTCACGCGGGTTCCAGGTTACCCAAAGTTCATTGGCCCCTGCCTTAAGGCCATGCGGCGTTACCAGTTCATTGATCTTTTGTATGCTTGCATATTATTCAAGGTCAGAGATAATAGGAGGATGGTCTTTAAGGTTACGTATACTATAGGGATCTATGTTCTCGTTCTCAAGGTCCAGGTCATAGCTTACACACATTGCCTGTATGTGCTTCAAGGTCATTCGTGAACGTACGCGTTCCCCGCTTCAAGGTCACACGTTGCCTGCATTGAAGTATATTCCTCAAGATCATTGAAGTAACTACATGGAATCTGTTTCGTAACACAGGTATCCATTTTCTGATGCAAAAAATGCCAAAACATTGCAAGAAGAGACATCGCGCCATAATCGCATGATGGAATCGATCGCTGGAGGCGCACTTTACCTAAAACCATACAAACATGGCGGTGGCGCGCTATACTTAAAGCCGTTTCCAAAAAACTGAGTAGATTACCCGAAAGGCCGTTAACAGATATTGATTTAAAGAAATACACAAAAGATGTACCCTACTTTAGGGGTATTTTTATGAGATAGCCCGCCTAAATTACAATGGAGAAAAGAATCTTGAATCATCAACTTAGATAGTCAAAGCGGACCGGGTACTCATTGGGTTTGTTACAAAAATCGTGGTAAAAAGGTATGGTATTACGATGGTTTCGGTAATCTCCGAACATCAATCGTAGTGATTATCTACTTTCGGGGATGTAAAATTTAGTATAATTACAATTAAGATCAGTAATTTAACACCATTATTTGCGGGCGCCTATGCCTACAATTTCTATATAAATAATCGGTACAACCTTAAATTTTCTCAGTTATGTCAATAACATTCAGTTTAGAAGGTGTTGGTTAAATAGATAGCTACAACTTCTATCCACCGATAGAGCTAGGTTTGGAGAAGAAATACGTTGTTGGATTGGTGGGATTTTATGGCTGCAACAGCATTAGAAACATTTACACGGACGATAGATGTTATTTTAGTGATTAATATTCCACACGGTGCCTATGAGTTAGATGAAATTAGTGATTACTTGAAATCAAAGATAACCACAGAAAATGATTTATTAGGGCAAACAACAATACACTTAAGTGCGAGATAAACATTTGTCTTGAGATCGATTTTACTAAAGAGAATAGCATTGGTCACATGCTCGGTTTTGAGCCTAAAATATTAGAATCGAATATTTTAAATACATCTGCGTTAGAAATAATTAAACACACTAATCTACATGTAGAGTGCAACATTATAAAAGGATCTTTTCGAAACGGTAAACCTGCAGAAGTAATATATGAAATTGACGTTTCCGACCCCCCGGGTTATCGTTTGGATAAAATTCCAAGCAATACTCAATATTTAGAAGCAAAGACGGACATAATAAGTAATATAACAATCAAATTGAGAAATAAAAAGGGAACCATTCACGGTACGCTTAGAACTAAAAGAACATGGGTCTGCGAATTAATCATAGGACAATTCCATCTTCGTATAAAAGACTTCATCCGTATCAACCCTCATTGCAGTTAACATCTGGAAAGAAATACTTTTTAACATCAATTGGATTAAAAGTTCTCGGTGACCGAATCATTAAACATGTTACAAAACGTACATTTTAATGATGCATGAACCTTACGAAGAGTAAATATGTGGTAAATAATTAGTTTAGATGAAGAATATTCTCTAAGAAATGTTAAATAAATTTGTAATACGTGTAAGTAAGAGACCTTGAAAGTTTATGAATAAAGTTTAATTGTTTAATGTCTATCTCTTTTGCATAATGATATCTTTCGCTTACACACATCGCGACCTGAAAGATATATAAAACTAAATTATATCACTTTCTCGGAGTTCTCTGAATGGATATGTATTCATCAAAAATACATGGATATACCTATAATGCTGAGGAATTCGATGTTTTATTGAATAATGTGTTTTCTTTGTTTGTTAACAATGCATGACCATTCTTAAAAATTGGCAGGAATGTAATATTTAAGGTAATGGGGGACAACAGATTATCTTTGTATAAAACACACACAATGCATCTGCATTATTTAAAAAATGTAGTAATTATTTAAAAAATTTTAACAATTAAGCTTCCCAAAACTACATTGCATAATTAGTAATGTAATAATTAATACACTTTGATGAACATGTGTTATGAAGAAAACGATTTCGCTATAAATAACCATAGGTACAATGAATTTTGCTTTATCTAAAACAAAAGGTTTGCATTTAAAAGTGTGCATGTAATTTAAAAAATGCAATATTCAATGTAATATGAACAAGGAATTTCCCTTTGGTTTCATAGTCATAAATAAGGATGCTAAAATCAATAATGGTCGCTATAGGAAAATGTTTGATGAATATATAGTACCTTAACTGCTCAGTTTAGGTAGCTCAGGGTAAACTGAAACCTGTCTTGCTACCCTATATAATACCTTAACCTGCTTTCACTGGTTTAGTTACTCATCCGTTTAGGTATTAACAGCTATCTACTCAAACTCCAATTTTACTACAGTGGATAATAAGAACATGATATTAAAGCGAACACTTATTCAAGCTCGTAAAATAATACAGCAGAAATATAACAGTCTTAAAACTACCCGCATTGATAATGACAGAACGTTTGAAAGTACTTATAAACCTCTAATAGAACCTCTAACTGAAATAGTGAATAAAATCAGTCCTGATAAAAAAAACACCCAAAAAGGAGTCCGTTGACGTTAAACCCAAACACCCACCTTTGTTCATATTCCGAAAAAATCATGCTACTACTACTAGCCCGCTAGCTCCAGGCTTCATTTCAATATCATTAGCAAGGAAGAGTGCTTCAAGCCCGTAGCTGAGCTTTCGTTTTTTCAAATAAATCCCCCTCTATCTCCTCATACACCATCTTTCCTAGAAACATCTGTCGTAGGAGAGATAATACCGAGGAAGAACCTCTTAGTGTCGCAGACGATTCCCGTAATGAGCCCATCTCAGAATAATTTCTCGAACAGTACCACGAATTACCTCGTATAAGCGTTGAACGTACTATGAGGAATCTTGAAGGTGCTATTGATCACACTTATGGAGTCCACTACGACACCAAAACAGACAAATGGACAATTAGTAATACTCCCGTCACAATTAAAGGAAAGGATATGATCGTTAAAGGTGGCACGTATAAAGGGACTCCAGGTTTATATGATCTGTTTATTAGGAATGAGCCCGAATTAAATCTAGTAAATTTAAAGGATAAACGTATTTTAGAAGCTACAAATGTTGCAAGGCGAGATTATGATGCAAGTGGACAGATTCGAGCAAGCCGCGGCAAAAAGTATACACAAATAATTAAACCCTTGCTGTCAGCATCATCACCCACAACTCAGGGAGGTGGAGCTATGTTTTTTAAGGTATTAACAAATAGACCGATTGAAAATAAATATTGGAATGATGTACACGAACTAGTTCGTGATCTAGAAGTATTGTGGGCTGAAAAATTGGCGGGAAATACAGGTGCCTAAGTGATATAATATCAATTGTAGAGGAATTGTACGAAGATGGATACATTGAAAGACCAAACACTCGTTTTCTGAACAATATAAATCGGAATGTATTGATGTCGACATATCATAACTAAATGCCCCTTGACAAATTTGGACGGCCACATGCCCAGTGCCAATTTAAGAAATTAACCCCTCAGTTTCAACTTATTGATGATAATCAATTCGATATCGAGAATAAGAGACTCAGCAATGTTGCTAATCCCATAGATCCTCAAGATGTCATCACTAAGCAATATTATTTATCGATAAGGTTTAATTTGGATGGCAACCGTTTAACACAGTTGGCGGACCCAAAAGGAGATCGTGATGCCATAATAAAGGATATCTTGATTTTTCTTTAAAAGCATTTCATAAAGCTTTTAAGAAAAGAAACTATAACGCTTATCAAGTGTTGGAGCAAAAACTAGATCAACTTAAAGAAATTGTGGCTGAATGAGCGCTATGTCCAAATTACAACTCGTCAACGACTTGCACACACCCGCAAGAAAAAATTTTAAACGAAGGCGAACAATAATTAAAGGTTTTGATGACCTTCCACAAGCAGATCTAGCCGAATTTAACACATGCCAAACAAAATAAGGGCTATAAGTATATATTAGTGCTTATCAACTGTTTCTCGAAATACCTGTGGACGAAAGGTCAAGAAGTTACCAAGGCCATGCAAGTAATCTTCAAAACAAGTCGGAAACCTACCAATTTGCATACAGATGCAGGAAAAGAATTCTATAATGAGCATTTTAGTAATGCAGCGTTATGGAGTCAATCATTACTCCACCTATATTACAAAGAAGACGGCAATTGCGGAACGTGTTATCAGAACCAGCAAGGGTGCTCTATACAAGTTGTTCAGTCTACAAGGTAAATGCAAATGAATTGATACAATTGATACCGTAACGATGGATTATAACAATTGTAAACATAGAACTACAGGAATGAGGCCCAAAGACGTCGGTAATCATACAAAGCTAGAGGCTTACACTCATATAAAAACATTCGATAGGAGTCGATATTGTTTGGACGACAATACGAATCAGTAAATTTAAAAGGATTTTTGTCAAAGGATACACACCCAATTGTTTAATGAACTATTTAAGATTGTGAAAGTTCACATTACTAACCCCGATACGTACATGTTGGAGGACATGAAAGGAATAGTTTGTAATCTTTCGATGAAATAAAATCACATAAAAACATAATTGTACTTTATTTTTAAATATTATCTTGTATAGTAAACCTAAAGTATTTCTATAATCGTTTAAATTACTGGATGGCCATATTCCCGAATCTGGTCCACATGTCCATCCCAAGCAGGAATTTGTTTTACCTTTCTCGATATTTTCCAATATCCAGCGGTAAATTTTGTGGGAAAATTCCCACGGCAACCGAGATCCTTGCAAACAGCAGACAGCTACGATGAATGAGCCATTTGACTTGTTCTCGGTGGGGAAATGGTTACCTGTTTTAGGAAACCGCTCCCCTGTTTTGGGAAACCGCTATCTGTATTTGGGAAACGGATTCCCGTTTTTGACCTGTGCTAATTTGTAGTTAATGTCTTTGTAATTATCACGAGTTGTGTCTACATTCATACTATTACTAGACAATAAACTTTATATACATTTTCTACATTTAAAGCTATATTTATATCCTTTATACATTTCTACAATACACGCGTCTAGCTTAATTTATTACTAACAATGTTTTTGTGTAGTTTGGGTGTAAAAAAGAAACTGTCAAGAAACGCGTTAAATATTTACAGGCATTATTGTGTGGCCCCAGGGACGTGTATTTGTAGACCCAACACTTATAATCCTTTTATCATCACAGGGATTTAGAACCACCTTGTTCGGCGTAATAGTGAATACTAAATGTTTTTTGGATCTTATTAGATGTTGGTATCGCTTTGCAATTCGGTAATCAAATAATGCCAAGTTGTAATCCTTTATGGTGATTTGTTTTACACTGGCTCTAGTAGCATCTTTAGATTTGTTTGTATTTTTGCCCCCCTCAACCGTACATTTTCGCACGCAACCCCACAAATTCCTTCATGATAAGGCCATTGTTCTCATCTTTCATCAAGTCTGGAATTTTTTTATCTAATAGCAAAAATATTGTCGAGAGCATAATCGGATGTATCGAATTTTTCAATATTCTCTTTGATGGACTAATAAATATCGGGTACAGAGAACTCATAAATCACGTACATTTTCCATTAGTTTACCGAAATCACTATTGATTATTAATTTATAGAGTTCTCTATCAAATTCATTTTTGGCTTGCTTGCGTAATGTAGTGTTGATTTCGATATATTTTCGTAATCTGGGGGCCTGTTTAAAGCTCAAGGCTCTATTTAATTTTGTTAATTTTAAACCAAGCGTCAAATACATCTTTAGGTTGCCATTGTGAACAAGGTAGTTACGTTTCGGATACAATGTGAGTAATAATTTTTTTAAATTGGAAGCAGGTGGTGCCAAGTGTTCTGGTGCCAGGGGTAAGTCACTATGGAGCTCGTGCAATTCCAGTGGATATTCCAAATCGTATTCCAAAGGTTATTAATATCAAAGTACATTAAATAGCTCGTTGGGGCAGCGGGATCATAGTTATTACCCATATACTTGTTATTAGCCTTTGCATAACAGCGCTCCGTACTACTCCGCCCACGATTCCACTTTCAAAGAACATGACCATATCGATATCAGTGAGCAGTTCTAATTTAACTGGTGTAGTTTTTAGCATGGCATCAAATGCTAAACCGGTGGCTGTGTAATAGTGCAAGGGGTCCAACTGATAAGCACCTACGCAAGTTATGCGGAAATTTTCAAATATATCAGCTAACAATAACACATCTGTTTTTAAATATAGGTCTGAATATTGGCCTAATGTTTGTACCGCAAATATGTTCCAGACTTGAAGCGCATGTAAATAGTTTTTATCGCTAACACCTGCATTAGCAAGGTGACTATAAAATGCTTCCTTTGGCGGTAGAGCGGTTTCGTTTAGTCTGTCCCATGAATCCATGTATTCGTATGGGAAGGTGACCTTGCGCACTAACAAACTAAATTCAGCGTCGCTAGTACACGTTGATCTGGTAATAAGCTTTTTATCATTATCTAAGTAAGAGGCTAGCTTATCAATACTACTACTCATAAACCTAAAAGAATCTATAAATCTAAATTTTATGTTGGTATTATCTACAGTCTTGGTAAAGGATATATACTACTCCTTGTTTAACGGTAAGAGGGATCATTCTCCCGGGAGAACCATAGCTAGCTCTCGAATGAGGAAATGTGCATCATAACCACTCAAGTTATGGAACACGATAGTGACAGTATACGTGTCTTTAAAGTTTAACTTGTAACCTTGATGTGCCACACCACGAAAGTTTCCCGTCAAATGGTTATGGTTCTTAACTTTAACATCTGTCGGTTGAAAAGCCTGATTACAAATATGACGGACAATAGCGCGTTCAAAATTATTAATTTAGTCATAAGTCAGCGCTTCCATGGGTATGATAGTATTGAGAATGCCGTTTGCCCAGTTTCAATCTTTTGTAGTTCTCCGATAAACCATTGTATGCAATCCTCTCCCCAGTACAGATGACATTGTGATAATAAGTAATCATAAGAGCATTTAAGGCAATGCTAAAGGGTACTTATTTATCACATATACGTGTGTTTTGATCGTCTGTAGTTGCAAAATGTTTTAGAGGTCTGTGTATAGGATAAATGGGACCTTTTCTTGGCATGCTACATGTTTGAATTCTAAATATTTATTACTATCATTTGGTAATCTAGTACGACATTGATTGAGTTGATTGCAATATGTTAAATGGTTTTCTAAAGCTACATCTGACCAAAAATCATTCAAACACCGGCTACAAATTACTTTCTTATGACCATGCTGTGATATTTGTTTTGAAAATAAAGCTGACATATTTTTAATCCACACAAAGTGATGATAAGTTTCGTCATCGTTAGAGAGCATTAAAAGATTTATAGGTTCTCTGTCACTTTGGTGGTTACTCAATACAAAGGGTATAACTTTTTTATCATTTATACAACACAACTTTATTGCGAGATTATTTAATTTTTCGAATTTTTTAAATCAGGTATTTTAATGGGAAACTCAATAGGATCATAATTTTGAAATGAGGATAGCTAGAATTCCGATCTGAATGCTGTGAAGCATGATATAACACCGAAACAACGGCCCACAAAAAACAATAATCATCGTTATTTTTCACATTAACAACAGCTCTTTTGACTGCTATGAAGTTAGGTAATTTTATATACATTCCACCTTTTAGAGGCACGTACTTGTTAATGTTTACGTTTAAATGTAAAATTTCATGCAAAGCCCACCCTGAATCCTTTTCCGAAAATGAGTTCACCTTTATGTTTAATTAACTTCATGGCTTTCCTGGTTAACTCCACAACTTGAGTGCTCCTTTGTGAAACTGATTCCATTGTATAGTAAAAATGTTATCCGATTGGGTTTACACACAATATTGCAATATGACACACTGCTGATTATGTAATAATGAACTTTTAGTTGCTCTTCACAACACTTTCGTCGCGATTGCAATGTATCGACTGACATGAAACTGTTCTTTATCTACTTATATAGATACTTTTAAGGTTAAAATTTGACCTTGAAAATTTTATTTTTAGATTTCTCAGAATTGATCTTGACATTTAAAGCAAATGGTGGGGAGTAGCAGGTGACCATGAAAATTGATGCCAATACGTTTCGACGAAGGTAACCATCTATTTGGTACCCCTGCAGGTAATTTCTGAGAATTATGACCCTGGCTCGGCTAAATTGCTTCGACACCTTGAAAATAGATTTCTTAGAGGTGTGAAATGGTGGGGGTTCTGCACAAAACCAGGAGCTTATTTTCGACCTGAACCACTTGACTGAACAGAGGTCAATAAACTTTGCTGATGGACGTGACCCTGAAATTTCATGATGACCTTGAAGAGCTCAATGAACTTTAACCTTGAACAGATAGCTGTTTACCCGAAGCAGATAGCTGTTTCCCTGAACATAGCTGTTTACCCGGAACAGATACCTGTTTACCTTCAACAGATAGCTGTTTACCCTGAAAAGATAGCGGTGAAAAGGTCAATGAACTGACAACGGTGACCTTGAAACGCGGTTAGCATAGGCAATAAACTCTCTGACCTTGAAAATTGATTTATAGGAATTAACGCATGGCCTTGACTCGACTAAATTCTAAGAATTGCTTGGTCACCTTGAAAAAGGGCGTTACCTTGAAAAATTTCAAAGGATGCCTTCCATGAACATGATGAAAATAAACTTTGTCCTTCACGTGGGGAAGTCCAGGATCGCCCATGGATTGGGATACCCCTGCAGGTTAACACATTGACCAAATTCCAAGAATTGCTTGGTGACTTGAAGAATATACATCGATGTGGGGAACGTGTAACCTTGACTGTGAACACAAACAGTATAACTCTCGTGACCTTGAAGAATAGAGCATCCTCCTATATACCTTTACCCCCAATTGAGCCAGAACACTTATACCTGATTCAGGGAACGCGTGACCTTGATAACGTAGTGGCCTTGAAGAATATGCAGACAATATGTCTACGCAATGACCTTGAAAACGAGAAAATTTGTCCCTATAGTGTATGTGACCTTGAAGAGCATCCTCCTATTATATCTGTGAACACAGACAACACTCGTGACTTTGAAGAATATGCGATCATGTACCTTAAAAGGTCAATGAACTGGCAACACCCTATGACCTTGAGACATAGGTCTAAGAACGCTGAGTGACCTTGAACTAGCATGACCTTGATACATGGCAATGTCGCATGGCCAGGATAACGTTCGTGACATTGACCTACTTCCACGAACGGAGGTCTGAAGGTTAATATATATAAATTTATATAAACATGACCTTGAAACGGAGGACAGAAGGCTAATATATGTACATTTATATACACATTACCTTGAAGTGGAGTAATTTAACCTCACTTTTTGAGACGTTGCAACATTGTAAAGTGGTCTAGAAGTGCAGTAGCTATACTACTTGTTTGTTATATATATATATATATATATATATATATATATATATATATACAGGGTGAATCTTATCTAATCCGCCAAAATTAAAGAAGTACTAGAACTCATCATTCTAAGCAAAAGTTCATATGTACATGGGTCCGAAATGCTTCGTTTCGAGATACAGAGTGTCAAAGTTGAAAAAATCGCGTTTTCTTCAATATCTTTCGACTGTTTCAAATAGTTTCATGAAATTTCATACGGGTTTTGGATGACAAATTCAAATTTGTGGTCCATTTAGTTGTGGTTTCTAGAGGCGCCAGCTACCATTTCGACCACTTTAAATCTTTGCAACTTTTGTGCTACACTGTATGCCATTTGGACTAAAAATCGATTCTCCTGTCTTTTCTGCAACAAAAGGTATATCTTAGTGAAGTCGCTAGGAGTAACCCTTTCCGAGAAAAAGACATTAAAAAAGAAAAAATTAATATTAAAAGTATACATGTTGTATGTCTAGGCATTCTATCGTATTTAATTATGGATTTTTATTAAAATTTTATTATCAATGAACGCAAAGAGACAGATAAGTACATAAGTAAACAAATAAGTTACTTAGTAACAATTAAAATTCCTATTGATAAACCTGTCAAAAAATACCCTCCGAAAATGTGTATGCATCATGAGTTTTAAAAGCGTTTTTCTCGGAAAGGGTTGCTCCTAGCGACATCACTAAGATATACCTTTTTTAGAAGAAAAGATAGGAGAATCGATTTTCTAGTCCAAAATGGCATACAGTGTAGCAAAAAAATTGCTACGATTTAAAGCGGTCGAGATCGTTGCGCTGGCGCCCTCTAGAAACGACAACCAAATGGACCACAAATTTGAATTTGTCATCCCAAAAACCCCGTATACGAAATTTCATGAAACTATTTCGAAACAGTCGAAAGATATTGAAGAAAACGCGATTTTTTTTCAACTTTGACACCTGTATCTCGGAAACGAAGCATTTCCGGACCCATGTACATATGAACTGTTTTGCTTAGAATGATGAGTTCTAGCACGCCTTTAATTTTGGCGGATTAGATAAGATTCACTATATATATATATATATATATATATATATATATATATATATATATATATATATATATATTGTGTGTGTGTGTGTGTGTGTGTGTGTGTGTGTGTGTGTGTGTGTGCGCGCGTGTTTGTGCGTGTGTTCTTGTGAATGCGCGCGTGCGTTTGTGTATATGTGTGTGTGTGTGTGTGTGTGTGTGTGTGTGTGTGTGTGTGTGTGTGTGTATGTGTGTGTTAGGTGGTGCACCAACTTTGTCAGTGCTGTCATGCAAAAACAAAAGTGCGCGTCTATACATTGTCATAAAAAAATTAAGAAACCTTGTTATAAAATAGTAGAATTTCTTTTGTCTTAACTTCCATTTTTCACACATTCAGCTTAGAATTTTTCAAGTTAAAATCATACCGAAATGATCAAACTGTTAACACGTTGAGTGCGCATGGCGCACCCGTGCGTTCCTACTCTTCTGCCAGCAGGGCGCGCAACGCACTGGTGCGTTTCAAGTATTCCCGCGCCTTCCCTACCAGTACCAACTTACCACTTGTGGTAGTGAATCGTGTTAGTTTTAGCGGTTGTGGCAAAGGTATGTTGCGTTTATTTTCGGCGTCGCCCGCCGATTGAAGGTTTCTGGCACGAAATATAGGTAATTGTTTCAGATACTGCAAAAATGAATACTGCTCGCCCTTCTGGCGTTCGAAAGCGAAAAGTACAAACACGAAACCCTCAAAAACTGACAGAGAATGAACTTATTCGCATTTTAGAAGACTCCGACTTCTCCAATGATGATATTGATGATGGCGACAGTGATGCGTATGTTCCTTCTGAGGACGAATCGTCATCATCTGAAGACGAAAGTAGGTGTTTCTATGGTAGCTTTGTTGCAAAAAAATATATATATTTTTTAGAACTTATAAGCCTGGCTTATTGGATTTTCTGCTAGTGCGATGTATGTGGCTTCTTTGAGTTTCCGACGAGTTGTGTTATCGTCCTTTGCTACTATCTGTATGTTATCCCATTGGATGCGGTGGTCTTCGTTCCAGACATGTTCGGCGATTCTTGATCTTTCTGTTTCGCCCTTGCGAACGTTGTTCTCATGTTCCTGCGTTCTCACTTTGAGTGGTCTAATGCTCTCTCCTATGTATGCTCTGCCGCATGCGCATACAACCTACCATGCGAAACACACAAACTTCTGCGCAGTTCTAAAAAATATATATTGGATTACTCAGTGGCTTAGCGGTAAAGGTGTCAGACTAGTAAGTGAAAGGTACCAAGTTCGAATCTGAGAGTAGTCAAGTGCTTGGGAAAAAATTATATGTAACATATGAATTCGACTCAAGTGCGAAAACAGTCCTACTCAGGACTAAGCCTGATGACGGAAGTAGAGTCCGCTTCCGAAACGTCGCGCTCAAAAAGCATAAATTGTGGAAATAGGCCGATCAACTCCACTAATTCATTCTTCTACCTGAGAATTATTGCTCCTTTTGTCATCTTGCCTAAAATATTTCTTAAGTTTCGTTGCTCTCTTAATAATCTACTTCTGTGTTATCCATATCGTTTAAGATAGAAAATAAAATAGTTTTTGTACGCTAAGGGTGTCTTTTTATAATAAGTTCAATTTAGGAACCAGATGGTTCAGTTAAAGAGACCGATATCCTAAATTGAACTTTTACAGTTAAATATTTAAATATTAATTATGCAATGAAATGCTTTTTGTCGGACATTTTATTTACTGCTCCCAGAATCTTAATATGGTACTAAGTTTGTATTAGAATTTAATATAAAACATTTGCTTATTTTTGCATGTTATAGCAATTTTTCCAAAAGTGGTTCAATATAGGCAACTCTCCCCTATATATAAACCTAAATTAATTCGCTTCATATTTTATTAATTGCAAAAATAATTCATTCGTGAAAATTAATAAAAAAAAGAAAACAATTTAAATGTTCCTGAGGTTGCGGATAAACTTTAAAGTAGTTTCTTTAAAACAAGATGGGTAACAGTTAAAAATAATTAGTGCTTAAACTTGAAAAAAAAATTATAAAGTTACTTTTCCACCAAATTGATTACAAAACTTGTTTAACTTACCTGAGATAGACGTTTTTAAGTAATTAATTCGAACTAATAACTAACTAAGTAATAAACGAACACAACATTTACTATACTCCATTTCAAATATTAAATTCAGTGTAGGAAGGATAGGGTAGTGCAAATTAAATGAGGATTTTCTTGGCGACGTTGCCTACTCACGGCAGCAACCGTACGACCCAATGCCCCCTTGATAACTACAACGTACTATCAGAGGTTTAAAATATAGCATAAAAACTAACATATAAAATGTAGCTAAATGATTTTCCTCATTATTGTTTTTATACAAATAATAGATCACAACTTAAATAATATGTAATTATTATAGTATATTAAAAGAAATAGAATTTTAGAAATTGCAAATAATTGCAATTAGAAGGATAGTAAACAGTTTCTTTTTAATGACTGCCGTAATAATTAATAATGCCCTATTATTCAACCAATTATTATAAATATTAATAATACTGACAGTGACAGTAAGGTATGCTGAAATATGGCAAAGCCGCCTGCCATTTAAAGCTATATAGAATTTAATGTTTGAAACGGTCTATAGGTAAATAAATATCACTATTAGAATTATTTCTTCGTAACTATTTATCAAACGGTGCGATAATATAATAAATATAAAACCAATCTATCAAGTAAATTCTTTTTATGTAGGATGTCGAAATACAAGTCACAGAATGCAAATTACAACACTAATAATTGTATACTCGTTAAAATACAAGTTGAAACGCATCACGAGAAATAACTAAGCTTTGAATAAAGAATGATTTATCTAAGATTATTTTTATTTTTTTTTAACAAAATGAAACTCGCTAAAATTGCGCGCAGCAAACTGTAATTATTGTAAAATAATAAACAATTACTACTGTTTTCGTTGTCAAATGACGGGAACACAATTGTACTTTTTTGTATTGTTGAAAATTTATAAATTGAGAGAAATGGACAGGCGTGTTTGCATCCACGGCGCCTTCGTGCAACGCACGAGTGCCCATATCGACGGCGCGGGCCTGCACATTTGCGATTTCAAAAGGGCACCTCCAATTAACAAAGGACAGATCGAAAAGTTTGCATTATTTTTGGTGAATGTAGCGGGTGATGTAGAGGAAGTGGATGGTTCGAGCCGGGGCTATGGATCCCTATTTGCTAGAAGATAATAATCCTGTAGGTGTTGCTTTTGATAATTCATTGATCATACTTAACCCAATGCCTGCTGACCGCGATGTTAAATTAGAATCCTTGGATACTGGAAAAATCTTTGAACAACCTACCGAACTAGATCCCAAACCTTTAAAATCAAGGCACCCTCAATTTTTACAGACTTTACAGCTTGTAAACCTTTATAATTTCCTTCTAAAATGCCTGTTCATACTACCATTGATTTAAAAGCTCGTATCGTTGCTAAGTTAGAGAGTGGTAAAAGTGTTCGCGAAATTTCGCGATTATTAAATTTGTCGCGATCTACTGTTGGACGAGTGCGAAGAAAATGGACTGTCCAACATACGATAGCGAGAGCAGTCGGTAGTGGCAGACGAAGAATATCTACACCAGCTGAAGACGAAGAATTAGTTGCTTATGTAAGAGATCATCCTTTTACGAGCTACAGGGTTGCTAAAAATGAAACAGTATTTCCTGAATGTCGTGCAACGGTTCGGGCTAGATTAAAAGAAGTTGGAATAAAACAATACGAAGCGGCCACTAAAGAACTATTAACAAATGATAACAAAGGTCGTTTAGAATTTGCCAGGCGATATATCAACGAGCCCTTGGAGTTTTGGAGTCGAGTTATTTTCAGCGATGAAAAAACTTTCAGTAACTCTAACAATCGACCTCTAAAAGTATTTCGACCGGCTAGAACCCGATGCGAAACAGAATATGTTAATTTTAAAAAACGTAGTGGTCGTTTTTCTGTAAATATTTGGGGTTGGGTAAGCCATCGCGAACCAGGAGTTTGCTGGATAATTGACGGGCGCATGAATTCCGAAGCATATTTAGACATACTGGAAATTATCATGACTCCTTCTGTTCAAGTTTTATACATTTTCCAACAAGTAAGTTAAGATATGAATATTATCTTATTTAACTTTTGAATTTTTACTGTGGTTATAATGAATTTATTGTTACAAGGATAATGCACCTATACACACGTCACGGAGAGTCCGAAATTGGCTTCAGGAAAACAACGTTCGTTTGTTACCGTGGCCAGCAAAAAGCCCAGATCTCAATATCATTGAAAACGTGTGGGCTTTGGTCACAAAGACAATTCAAGACCAACAAGGACTACATTTCATTGCCCAAAACCGTGACCAGTTGATTGCGGCGATTGAAAATGCATGGGAGGCTGTTGGAATCGATTATCTGCAGCATTTAGTAGCGTCAATGCCTAGACGATTGCAGGAGTGCATTGACAACGAGGGCGGTCATACACATTATTAATTTCATGTTACTGCATTAATCACTAAATTACTTTAAAAGTATTTCTTTATTAATTTTTGTTTTAACAATTTCTGACCTAATCACCAAAGTATTATAATTAGATTTTTTAAATGTAGTTTTTCAAATTTTGTTTTTTTTTCTTTTTAGATTTTAGTTACTTTGAAATATCAGACCAAAGTTTTTTTTGTTGTGTATTCTAAAGCATAATATAATAAGATCAAAATTGATCAGAGCATTCTACTTATGTCATCGATGCATTGCATTCAAGTTTGACTGAACTGCAATTGTTATGTACGCAGGTCAAGTACTACTTAAAGTAGATATGTCCATTGAACTTGTAAAACCATAGTGTCCCATTTTTTGTTGCCCCAACTGTACATCACGAGATTACCACAACGATATGAACCATACAAATTTTATGCAGTGGGTACAGAAGCAGCTGTTGCCGAATATACCAAAGCGAGCTGCACTTGTCATCGATAATGCATCATATCACAATATGGTAATAAATAAAGATCCAACATCCACGACCAAAAAGGACGATATGATTATGTGGCTTCGTCAACATTCAATTATGCATGATCCTCTTTCAACAAAACCTGTGTTGTATGCAATAATCAAGGAGCATCAGTCAAAGTGCAAACAGTATATTTTAGATACTGAATTAGCAAAACATGACCATATAGTGCTTAGACTTCCTCCGTATCATCCAGAACTAAACCCAATTGAGAAAATATGGGCTGCAGTGAAGTAGTACGTTGCATCTAGAAATACTACCTTTAAATTAAAGGATGTAATAAAATTAGCTGAAGAATAATTTGCCACGATAACTCCTGAAGATTGGGCAAACATTTGTACACATGTTGATAAAGTAGTTGAAGAATACAAGTACAAAGAACACATGTTTGACAAACCATATGATGATTTTAGATTCGTTGTGAATACAGGCGATTCAGTTGAATCTACTGAAGAATCTTCCGATGATGAAGATGAGGGGGATCTTGGAATTTCTCTATTGCCTGACTCTGACTTACAACAAGCAGGGCCGAGCACAGAATAAAATAATTTATTAGGGAATATTTACAATTTACACACATTATAGGTACTTTACAACTTGTTCAGTTCCCACAATGAAACACACCTTATATCATGATCTATTTAATGTTTTGTGAATTTTATAAAACTAAGGTGAATGTGTAATTTCAACCAAAATGAAGTGTGTTGATTCAATTGTTTAAACCCTAAAACAAATTCTATAATTTCTTAATTGTTTTTGTATGTATTTATGATAACCTATTTACCAGAATTGTATACTAAAAATAAACTTTAGCAATTGTAATTTCCTATGATTAGATTTTTGTCATAAGTTGTTTTGTAGCATAATTTTAGTGAAAGATTTAATTATAATTCTCAATTCATTTTTGTGAGTTAGCATTTTATATTTCTGTAAATATTTATGTGTTCATTTTATATTCTGTTTGTGAATCAATATATTTAAAAAAAAATTTAAAATAATTTACTCCTAAACCAAAGTAATACGTAATCGCATTCAAACTAATAAGAATCTGGTGCGGTTACTCCTTGTTCCTTTACTACTTGTGTTATTAATTTGAAAGCTTTTGTTATACACATCTACGTTTTAATTAATGTGAATTCCTTTACATAGTTTTCTAAAATACAATATGCTTTTCTGGGGGCGTTTCAAATAGTACATTTAGTTTATTAAGTTTCAACACATTACGACATACTATTAAACTGTCCCTCAAAGAGCCGGATATTAAGGTTTTCTTTCATGCTTTGCGGGTACATGTATCATTTTACAGTAGTTTAGGATAAATTATAAAATTGTACTTTTGTATAGATCATTTTGTTATTCTGTAAATAAAGTTATTCAGCAGACATTGTTGATGACAAGTATTCAAGGAGCTCCAAAACAAAACTGCGCCTATTTGTAATCGTGTAAACTAAGCTATAATTGCTAAATTTCACAAAACATAGTCTTATATAAATTATTGCTTGGTTTAACTTCAATTTGTAACATTTCTGTTTAACCCCATAACCCATTTATGAAATTTTCGTGTAACGCCACTGGCAAACCAGCTGATTTTCGCGCAGCTTTTCATGACTCCTTGTGTTGTTATGAAAGTATTTCTAATTTTCTACTCTAACAATGAGAAGATGAGTGATACGATGTAGTGAGTGTTGATTCCGATCAACAAACCATTCGAATGATTTTCGCATAACCACTCGAAATATACGTACAATCGAATGAATGATTATTTTTCATTGTAGAGGTCGCATCACAACAATTATTTCTTCAATATTACTAAACAAAAAACGTACGTAAAAAGATGGAGTCGATTGATAAAACAATGATTAAACTAGAACCTGAAGCAAAAGCACAACTGAATTTATTTCTTACTCAGAAACATGTTATATTAAATAATGATCGAATCAAACCAGAAATTGGGGACGATTTTAATAATATTAAAATTAAGAATGAATTAGAAGACATAATTGAAGAAGACAGATCACATTTGAATCGTGTTGGCAGTGATATGAAGGAAGTAGCTTATTTAAAAAATTATAAATGTGACCAGTGCAATTATTCATCAAAAATAATACAAAATTTAAGGAAGCATCTTTTAGTACACAATTCAAGTAAAGATTACAAATGTGACCGATTTAGTTATTCAACAAACTTGAAAGGCAATTTACAAAAGCACCTTGTAAAACACAATCCAAGTATTGCTAAATACAAATGTAAGCAATGTGATTATGTAACAATCTGTAAAGATCGTTTTAAAACACATGGTGTAACACATAATTCAAATAAAGATTACAAATGTGACCAATGTAGTTATTCAACAAACGTGAAAAGCAATTTACCAAGGCACCTTGTAAAACACAATCCAAGTATTGCTAAATACAAATGTAAGCAATGTGATTATGTAACATACTATAAATGTATTCTTAATAAACATAGTAGAAAACATAATTTACGTACAGATTACAAATGTGACCGATGCAGTTATTTAACAAACGTGAAAGGCAATTTACAAAATCACCTTGTAAAACACAATCCAAGTATTGCTAAATACAGCTGTAACCAACGTGATTATGTAACAAACAATAAATCTCTGCATAATACACACAGTAAAAAATATAATTCAAGTAAAGATTACAACTGTGACCTTTGTAGTTATTCAACAAACGTGAAATGCAATTTACAAGATCACCTTGTACAACACAATCCAAGTATTGCTAAATACAAATGTAAGCAATGTGATTATGTAACAAACTATAAATATATTCTTAATAATCATAGTGCAAAACACCTTGTAAAACACAATCCAAGTACTGATAAATTCAAATGTAAGCAATGTGATTATGTAACAAACTTTAAATATATTCTTAAAAAACATAGTGAAAAACACAATTCACGTATAGATTACAAATGCGACCGATGCAGTTATTCAACAAACGTGAAATACAGATTACAAAATCACCTTGTCAAACACAATCCAAGTATTGCTAAATACAAATGTAAGCAATGCGATTATGTAACAAACAATAAATCTCATCATAATACACATAGTGAAAAACATAATTCAAGTAATGATACAACTGTGATCTATGTAGTTATTCAACAAACATGAAATGCAATTTACACAATCACCTTGTAACACACAATCCAAGTATTGCTAAATACAAATGTAAGCAATGTGATTATGTAACAAACTATAAATCTCATCATAATACACATAGTGAAAAACATAATTCAAGTAAAGATTACAAATGTGACCGATGTAACAAACGTGAAATGCTATTTACAAAAGCACCTTGTAAAACACAATCCAAGTATTGCTAAATAGAAATGGAACAAATGTGATTATGTAACAAACCTTAAGTATCATCTTAATACACAGTGCAAAACATAATTCAAGTAAAGATTACTAATGTGACCGATGTAGTTCTTCAACAAACTTGGAATGCTATTGACAAAGCACCTTATAAAACACAATCCAAATATTGCTATATACTACTGTAACCAATGTGATTGTGTAACAAACAATAAATATCTAATACACATAGTGCAAAACGTAATTCACATAAAAGTTACAAATGTGACCGATGTTGTTATTCAACAAACGTAAAACTCTATTTACCAAACCATCTTGTAAAAATCAATCCAAGTATTGTTAAATATAATTGTAATCATTGTGTTTTTGTAACAAATCTTAAAAGTATTCTTAATATACATAAAGTGAATCGTAATTCACGGAAAGAATACAAATGTGGTCAATGCACGTATTCCACAAATGTGACAATGCAATTACTTATCAAAAATTGAGTTATGTTTAAAAAAATAATTTGTAAAGTGCAGTGGAATTCTGTTACGGTTGCTAAAAACTTTGTTAGCCTCACATTTGCACTAGTGCGACAAATATGAATGTAGAGCATGAACATTAGATTAATCATGCCTGTAAACTGCTAATTGTGAGAACAAGTACATTTGTACCATATTGGTTTGTTTTAATGCACTCTTAGCAGTAGTCTACTATATTATTAAATACAAGTGCACCTATTGTGTAGTTATGACATTAGATTTATTAGCTGTGTGACCAATGCATTTATGCAACAAGAGTAAATGTTATTTAAAGAACCATCTTGTGCTTAATTGCAAATATGACTAAAAGACAAGGCATTTGCTTTGGCCCATGTGAATCTCATTTAAGATTCTGGTGATAAATTTAGATGACCTAATCAGACATTAAAACACAAGATTTCTTTACAAGAATTGTAATATTAATATGTTGTTTTCTGAGTTAAAGCTAATATTTATACAATATACAGGGGTTTAAAAGTTGTGCATCACATTTAAATGTTAATTAATAGGAATTTATATTGATACAAAGATTGAGAATAGTGACAATACTATAATAATTTTTATAATAGCATTTGGTAGTAAAAATATGCATTAGATTTATGATTAAGGCACTCATTAGTTGTGTACTCTTAAATTCAGCTAGTAATATTTTTTTTATTATTTGATAAACAAGAACTTTTAAACTTTGCTAATATAATAATAATAATAATAGTGTCCGTTGTATGTAAAGAACTTTTAATTTAGGTTGTGTACATTAGTCCTAAAGGTTAACCGATTATAGAGGTATGGTGGCTTTTTTTCGATAATAATCTTATAATAAAGCAACTTGGCTTGTAGTAACCTTCGATTTGACGTCTAACCACCCAATTTCATCTAACCTGTTCCTAATTCTCTCTCTTTTCTTAAAGGAAAAAATAAATTGTAAACATGGATTTTGTACCTGATGTATTATATTTACATCAAGATTGACGAAACATTTGCCATACACAGTGCTTCCAAAATTAAAGTGTGATAAAACTAAAGAGTCGCACAGGATTTTTTTGTACGTTATAGAATGTGTCTATTTACTTGCACCGTAATACCTCTACAGTAGTTTAGTGATATTGTGTTTTAAAACGTCATATCTACGTACAACTCTAAGTTTTTTGAAACATTTGCTGCACAAACATTTACACCTTGGATCAAAATTTTAAGTTGGCTGATAATTTCAGCCCTACGTTTTCGATTGCCAAAACCAAGCACTGTTGATGTAGGATTTATCATTAAGCAATCATGACAAGAAGCTTCAATAAGATGTGACAACTCTGGGTTTGTATAGTGTGAGGTAAGGTGAACATATGCTGCTTGAGATGTGAAGTACAGTAGGGTATCGGTATCATCTGTGTTTAAATGGAATTTTCAATATGAAACATCAGTATGTAGGAAAGAAGTGTAGATAGCAAGTAAAGTAGGACCTAAAACAGACCCTTATGTAACTCTGACTTATGAGTGATTTTTCAGATACATTATTTCCAATTCTCATTTTTTTAAACCCGTGGGTAAGATACTGAAAAAAGAAGTCACAATATCAGCAAATCCCATATAGTGAAAGATAAATAAAAGAAGGATGTCTTTGATCATGTCAAAAGTTTAAGAAAAATCTATCAAAACTAAAGTCCCACACTTTACTTTACTATCAAGAGCCCGAAATATAGTAACGCTGAGCAATGCCGTTGAATGGCTATAACCTGACCGAAATCCAGATTGTACCGGGAGTTTAATTAATAAAGAAGGATGTCTGCATATGAGAAACTATACGCATTGCACAGTTTTTGGGAAAACATTGATTGCAAAAGTGACCGAGAGAAATTGCTGCAATTAGTTTCAAGTTCCTGCGATGGCTGCTAGGGAGCGTACACAAACACCAAATTAGAGAATCTGCTTTTATAGTTTTGTTACAAGCTACATAAGCTTAAAAAAATTTTTTTATTTAGCAATTTGCTCTATTTTGTTAAATGAGGGGAGGGAAGAGGCACTCCACGTGGTGGACGTGTTTTTCCACCCCTAAGGTTTCTTTTCGGAGGCCTTTTTCAACCCCTTTTTATCCCTAATTAAAGCCTTTTTGTTTTTTACCCGCTCACGTGGAGGACGTATTTTCAAACATTATTTTTTTATATGGTTTCTTTTCAAGGGTCAACCCTTGATGGAATTTTTAACCCTAATTATTATTGGTAGTATTAAGGGCCTTTTTGACAGCTAGGTCTTTTGTGCTCACTTACTTGAGAGATGTACATTTCAACCCTTGATGGAATTTTCAGTTGTACTAAGAGCCTTTTTTGACATCAATTTTTTGTACTTGCTCACGTGAAGGGTGTATTTAGGGCTTGGTCCTGGGCTGGGGTTGGTCTTGGACTTGGGGGTTGATCCAGGCGTTAGCCTTTGGGCACTGGGGCAGGGTGACGACTTCTTTTCGGTGGTCTTTTTCAATCCTGATTAAGGCCTTTTTGATTTTTTCATGCCTACGTGTAGGAGTCGTTTTTCGTTAATCATTTTTTATTAATTAATTAATTATTTTTTAACCCTGGGAAATTCTCGATCCTAATCTATTGCCTTATAAGATTATCTTCTGTATTCTGATAAGGGTGCGCAAATTATCATTATATGTAAAAGATAGTAATTTGTGTCTACTATTAACATTTATTAGAGTTTGTTTTATCAGATATTTGAATGGTATAAAACTCATTTAAAGGATTGATTAGGTAATAATTACGTGCGGGAGAAAGTCACTGTATTTCCCCATATTACTTTATTAGAATATTTTTATGAAATGAGATTGTTATTACATTTATTTAAATGTCTATCTACAGATTGTTTAACGTACGAAATTTATTTATACATTGATTACGTGTTAACTTGTAAGACACGTTTTGCTGATGGGTACAATTGTATGCGCGTCCTAACTTTAATCTGCTAACTCATAAGATGATCTTAAATCTCAATAAAATATTATTAGAGTCGATATGCCGTTTATTTCAAGTAATTGTTTCAATATATATAAAATGCGTGAGAGTGGACCTGTATTATTTGTTGTAATTTGTGTTATTACACTTTATTTTAATTGCCGGTTGTAACCTTCTACCTACACAACCTTCAACTTATACACGAATTAATAACGACTTCCATTAGTTTATAACACTATTGCTTGGTACCGCATTTTTATTTACGTCGAACTTATATAAAGTTATTAACGCTTCATTTTAATGGAGCTATCAACTATTGAAAGGTCAACCGTTAAAATTGTGTTCCTAATTGCAAGGTTGTTAAAACACGTCAGGTGGTATTTCGAAATGTTTATCTAGTGGACTTCTGCAAATGCATTATGCAATTAAAAGAAGATAACGCCTTTGATATTAAAAAAATGATTAATACCTTTGTATTTCAATTTTAAGAACTTAATTATGAGGATCAGTCCAGACAAAATAGACTTTTTTTAGTTACGTCCATTTAAAACCTGAAATATAAGAATAAAAGTGTATTTAAAGATTACTATCAAAGACTGTTCTGTAATAAAATGATAAAAGGGTTCTTTTAAACAAAGGTCTTAGATTTTAAGTGTATTTTCCACATCTAGTTAATTAAAATTATTTTTCAATGAATTTTAAACGACTGATATAGTTAAACAATGAGTGTTTTATACCGTAATGAATATGTTGTAAAAACGTTTAGCTAAAATAAAAACGTTATTAAAATTATTACATTTCTTGTAATGCCAATTTTGGCTTCGTATGTACAAATTATGTTATTATTACCTAACTTCACCTTCAACAATAAGGTCATTCGGTATTAAAAGATAAACATCATACTTATTTACCTTGAGAAAGTCATCGGCCTTGAAGTTAGTGATAAGCATGGCCTTGAAGTTGGCCATGAAGTTAGTCTTGTGAATTTCAAAACAAGTTAACTTGACCTTTGACCCTCTAAAATACTATAAAAGCGTACGCCAGGGTTTAGTTAATTTAGTTCTTGTTTGAAGAGCATCATATCGCTATGGAGTCTTTAACTGTTAACCAAATTTTGAGATTATTCAGTGCTGGCGCGTTAACCAACGAGGGGCTAAAAAACGCATACAATTTCGTTACTTATAAGATGTTATGTGAAAATGACTATCGATTCGATAAATGTTTATAATGATTTTGTGGAGGCTGCACAACGGGTTGGTGGAATGTAAGTATATGCCTGTTTTTTATTTTTAAATTTTAATTCTTTTTTAAAGCCCTGCTCAGGCAAACATGGATGACGTGTTTGACGATGATGAGATGATGGAAACTACAGATGCGGAGGATCTGATAACCGTATGCCTTTTTAATTTTCTATTGTTTCGTTTACTAAATGAGTACATTACAGCAAAACCAAACGGGCTTAGGTTCCCAGCAGCAGGCCGGACCATCCTCAGGGTTCAATCATATTAATATAATTGGTGAATCAAATAGTACATTTATTAAAAAATTCAATACAACCTGTAAAACGCTACGATTTAACTTTAATGACGAGACGTGCAAGGATAATCCCTTAACATGGCTACAGGTAAATATACCATTTACTAAAAATTTATCTAATGCATATCTTTTTTACAGAGTGCATTCCAAGAACTGTATACATATATTGTGAAGGACGCGGATCCATCAGATCGTGTCGGTATCACGCTAAAAAATTCAAGTTTCCCGGACAAACCAATCGGCCTGTCATTTAGAAGAGTGGACCAGTTGTCGGTGAAAGTGATATGGCTACAGGTAAATATATCATTTACTAAAAATTTATCTAATGCATATCTTTTTTACAGAGTGCATTCCAAGAACTGTATACATATATTGTGAAGGACGCGGATCCATCAGATCGTGTCGGTATCACGCTAAAAAATTCAAGTTTCCCGGACAAACCAATCGGCCTGTCATTTAGAAGAGTGGACCAGTTGTCGGTGAAAGTGATAATGTCGCTGTTGTAAAAGGTAATGCAGAGCAATGCTAGTTTTTTCTCCAGTGACTTGTTAGTTTTAAATGTTGATAGAGTGTCGGTACCTGTAGGCTATGGGCGCAAAAACCGGACGGGTTTAAAATTTGAAGACTTTTGCAAAGCAAAAACAAAGGGTATTATTGTTGTACCATCAACAATTAACGATAATAATTGTTTAGCTCGCGCTCTAGTTATAGCTATTGCATTTAGAAGTAACGATACAATGCGTAGTAGTATGGTATTGGGTTATCTCTTACTTCAAGAACGAGCTACGCAGCTTTGTCAAAACAGTGGGGTAGATCTTAGTCAGGGCGATAGTTACGAGCATATTCAGGCATTTCAAAATCATCTAGCTTTATATACCCTTGTAGTTTATAATTCACGTGTAGGTGATTCGGTTTATTTTGAGGGTCCTAGGGAACCGGATAGGGTAGTTTTAAATTTAATATTAGAAGACGAGCATTATAACGTCATCACCAGTCTCACATCAGCATTTACCTACGGTTATTACTGCGAAACAATGCAAAAAAACGTTATAATAACAAAAAAGATCATATAAAATGTATGTACCAGTGCACCGTGTATCATCAGAAACCACCTTGTTCAGTTCAAAATCCTAAAATTCTCTGTAATGATTGCAGGAGATTTTTTTACGGTGTAGAGTATCTTCAAAACCATAAGGACAGTGAACTATGCAAAAAATTGCGTAGATGTTTAAAATGTCTTAAAACAACTGAAGTAAAGGGTAACATAGATGCGGATACAGCTACTGCTCCATGTGCCAGAATCAAAACCTATAGAACATTTCTGCTACATGACCATTAACAAGGCTCGACGTGACAGTAGTAATGGTAAAGCATCTATGTTTATCTTTTACGATTTTGAGTGCGTGCAGGAGAAGGTGTGTGAGGGGACGAATGATCGATTTCTGCATGAGCAGAATCTATGCGTGGTCACGAATGTTTGTTCCACTTGTATTCAGCACATCGACGATTTGGCTGAGCGATGCTCGACGATTTGGCTGAGCGATGCTCGACGTGTAGCAAAATAGTGCACATTTTCAGGGAAAATCCTGTTGAATCGTTTCTGTCATATGTTGCCGAGAGAGCGCGAAAATTTAAAGTTATATGCATCGCGCATCACATGAAGGGGTACGACAGGTGTTTTGTGCTTAGGTGCATGCTAGCTAATAATAATCAATGGAGACCTAAAGTCATCTCCAATGGTCTAAAACTAATTTCTATTCAGTGTGACGATATTAGGTTTATCGACTCCCTTAATTTCATCCCGTCACCGCTCTCGGCATTCCCGAAAACCTTCAATTTCCCCGAGTCCAAAGGTTATTTCCCATATCTCTTCAACACATCTGAGAATCATAATTACGAGGGTCCATTGCCACTACTTGAATATTATTGTGCAGATCAGATGTCGGTGAATGATCGGGAAAAACTTTTAGATTGGCACGCGGCCCAGAGTAATTGTGTTTCCAAGATGACTGAGGAGATTGAGAAATATTGCCTGATGGATGTTAAGATCCTCGTTAAAGGTTGTATTAGTTTCTGGTCCACCTTCACTACCCAAACTAAAGTCGATCCGTTTGAGGAGGCCACCACTATTGCTAGTGCCTGCAATAAAGTGTTTCGTAGACGTTTCCTTAAAGAAAACACAATCGGGCTCATTCCTAAGGGTGGTTATAGACGTGCCGACAACCAATCAAAGTTCGCAATACAATGGTTACGTTGGGTGGAGCATTTGCAACAAGTGACCATACAGCACGCAGGGAACGCTCGTGAGTTTAGAACACCTGAAGGTGTTAAAGTCGAGGGGTATTGTGCAGAGTCGAATACGGTTTTTGAATTTCAGGGGTGTTGTTGGCACGGTTGCGATGAGTGTTTTCACAATCAGGCTCACGTGGATCCTAAACTGGGTGTAAGTACTTGCATGCTTGCACGGAACGAAAACACGGAGGCGCGGTCTCAGTTTCTACGCAAGCGCGGGTATAATCTAGTGGAGATGCGTGAATGCGATTTTAAAAAACAAATACTTGCTAACGACGAATTGAGAGCGTTTATTCAGAGTCTAGGTAATCAAGATGACGAACCCTTAAACACACGTGACGCGTTTTACGGAGGTCGCACTAATGCAAGCAAGCTTTACATGAATGTGGCGGCATTAGCGAGAAAGTAATGTATTATGACGTGTGCTCATTATGCCCATATGTAAGTAAATACTGTAAATATCCTGTAGGTCATTTTTTAATTAAGTGCAGAGTACTACCGCCCTCTAATCTCTACCACCCTGTTTTACCCTTAAAAATGCACGGCAAGCTGATGTTTGTGTTATGTAGGACTTGTGGCGCTGAGTTAAATCAAGGGTAGTGTGGACGTAGTGGAACCGAGCGCAGTTTCGTTGGAACGTTTGTAGCTGACGAGCTGCGTAAGGCTATCACTAAAAACTATAAAGTCCTGGAAGTTTTCGAGATTTGGGAGTATGAGGTAACCACTTACAGTAAAGCCACGAAACAGGGCGGATTATTTAGCGGGTACATAGATAATTTCGTGAAACTCAAGCAGGAATGTTCAGGATGGCTTAGCCATTGCACATCAGAAGCCACGAAATTGAGTTACATAGCGGAATATTATGAGAAGGAGGGGATTGAATTAGACGCGAATAATATTAAGAAGAATCCCGGTTTAAAGTACCTGGCTAAACTAATGCTGAATTCTTTTTGGGATAAGTTTGGTCAACGCGAAAATTAACCCAGTGCACTGTTGTATCTGAGCTAAAGGACTTTTTCAAATTGTTTACCGATCCATTGGTTCAGGTGCAATCCATCACCCCTATTAATGATAATGTGGTAGTTGTAAATTGGGATAGACCTGAGGGTGAAGGTGAATCACAAAAAACTATTAATGTGTTCATAGCCGCTTACACGACAGCTCATGCACGTTTAGAATAATATAGTTACCTGAAAAAACTAGACCGCCGCGTTCTGTATTATGATACAGGTATCATATTTGTCGTTAAATCCGACGACTGGAATCCGCCTTGCGGAGATTTCCTTGGCCAGATGACCGACGAATTGGAAGCGTACGGTAAAGGAAGTTATATAGCTGAATTTCTTAGTGCAGGGCCGAAAAACTACAGTTATAATGTGTTTTCAACCAGTGAACAGACAATTAAATCAGTAATTAAAAATTATTATTAATTTTATTCAATACTTAAATAAAAAGTTTACCTCGAGTAGGATTTGAACCTACGACCTGTACTTTGCTAGAGTACAGCGCTAACCAACTGCGCCTCCAAGGTTCAAGCCCCAATCGATGCAAATTTTGTCTTTATGTATGTAGAACTGATGTAAATTCTAAATATAATGAGATTACAATCAAATTACTTATATTAATGGAATGTGAGCCTGCAATATCGAAAGGATTCACATATACCAAAGCAACTTGACTAATATTAAATTATTATAATAATTAAATCAGTGTGTAAAGTGAAGGGTATTACCTTAAACTATAAGAATTCACGAGTTATAAACTTTGAAGCGATGAAAGATATGGTGCTTAGCAATAGTAAAGACTCTCTTTTTGTATATAATGATAGAAAAATAGTTAGAGACAGATGCTACAATGTATTAAGTAGACCTGAATCTAAACAGTATAGAATAAGTTACTCTAAACGACGTAGAATAGAAAACTTGATACTCTTCCATTTGAATATAAGGAATAAATAATAAAAATATATAAACAGGAAAGAATTCTTTTATTTATAGACCCAACTCCTTGTCTTGATTCATTCTACAGCTCTACGTTTTCGTTTTTTTCATGTTTGCGCATTTGTATGCTAGTGATTTTTTTGCGTTCGCGAATTTTCGTTTTCGATTTTCGTGTTTCTGAATTTGAGTGTTTGCGATTTTTAGTGATTTCGTATTTGAGAGACCCGTGAGAAAGAGGGGGGAAGGGAGAGGGGCTGAGAGAGGGGGGAAAGATGGGGAGAGAGGGAGAAAGAGAGAGGGGAAACGGGGGGGGAGAAGGATAGGGAGAGGAAGAGACAGATAGAGAGAGAGAGAGAGAGAGAGAGATGACGAAACCCTACTCATGCCTTACAAGAACCTTCTTATTAGAAATACAATGTATAAATAAATTTCGTATGTTAAGCAATCTGTAGTTCGGCATTTAAATAAACGTAATAACAATCTCATTTGATAAAAGTATTCTAATAAAGTAATATGGGGAAATACAGTCAGTTTCTCCCGCACGTAATTATTACCTAATCAATCCTTTAAATCAGTTTTATACCATTCAAATATCTGATAAAACAAACTCTAATAAATGTTAATAGTGGACACAGATTACTATCTTTTACATTTAATGATTATTTGCGCACCCTTATCAGAATACAGAAGATAATCTTATAAGGCAACCGATTAGGATTGAGAATTTCCCAGGGTTAAAAAATAACTAATTAATAAAAAATGATCAACAGAAAACGACTCCTACACGTAGGCACGAAAAAATCAAAAAGGCCTTAATCAGGATTGAAAAAGACCATCGAAAAGAAGCCGTCACCCAGCCCCAGTGCCCAAAGGCTAACGCCTGGATCAACCCCCAAGTCCAAGTCCAAGACCAACCCCAGCCCAAGACCAAACCCTAAATACACCCTTCACTTCAGCAAGTACAAAAAATTGATGTCAAAAAAGGCTTTTAGTACAACATTGAAAATTCCATCAAGGGTTGAAATGTACATCTCTCAAGTAAGTGAGCACAAAAGACCTAGCTGTCAAAAAGGCCCTTAATACTACCAATAATAATTAGGGTTAAAAATTCCATCAAGGGTTGAAAAAGGTCTCCGAAAAAGAAGCGAGTACAAAAAAGGGTTAGCTGCCAAAAAGGCCCTAATTAGGATTGAAAATTCCATCAAGGGTTGACCCTCGAAAAGAAACCATAAAAAATAAGGGTTGAAAATACGTCCTCCACGTGAGTGGGTAAAAAACAAAAAGGCTTTAATTAGGGATAAAAAGGGGTTGAAAAAGGCCTCCGAAAAGAAACCTTAGGGGTGGAAAAACGCGTCTTTCACGTGGGCATATAAAAAGTGAAAGGTGGGTTTTCCCCAGAAAATTCAAGATGGCGTCAAGTGTCGGTCTACTACTAGGGGTGTGCCAACTTTGTTTTTGAAGGCTTGAACGAAAAGAACATTCCTTCTGTTCTATGTGTTAATTCTTGCAACAGTACGCTTATAAATAAGCAAATGCACGCAATTTTAATTTCCCGTGCTCTTAGATAGGAAAATCGTATTCTCTTGTTGATTGTTGTAGAAATCGTTCACAGAAAGTACCTTTGAACTATAGCTAATGCAACACTGACTTCCATAACAATAACGAGACAATAGAATAAACCAAAAGTCGCTGCGACTGCAGGTATGCCTTCCCACCACCACTTTATTAAATCAATTGTAATTTATGTATAATACTTCGCCTGTTTAACCCACTTCCAAAGTTACTCATCACCTAATTAATCCATCTCCAAATAATTCCGTAACCAAACAATCCCATCACCAAATAATTTTAACTACCGCTGTTCGACTTATTGCTGTAGCCATAACATATGAAAGCGCTCAAGGCCTCTGTGATTCAAATGTATTTCATCTCTGCAACCAAATGATGCTGTTGTAATTATCATATATATATATATATATATATATATATATATATATATTATTATATATATATATATATATATATATATATATATATATATATATATATAATAGTAATCGATAGGTTTACCTTTCAAAATAATTCTCATCCTGCAAGTAGGAATTGACGTCAACAACCACCACGCAACCTGTAACATATACTAGGAAGAATTCCTGGTAACTTACGGTCATAGGAACGTATAAAATCGCTTCAAGGTGACAGCCTGGTTCTTGTTTCTTGACAGGATGTTAGGTATCGTCGATATCTTAATGAGCTTCGCTCTTTTAGCCTTCATTGTGGCAATAAGTTGAATTAGTGTTGTTTTTTTTTAAAAACCTATATGCTTGCCCATCATATTTGCCCGGGTGCAGTAGCCTTGACCGCGTTAGTTAAAAATATCTAATTCATTAGTTTATAACGCCGATAACAGAAAATTTGTTAAACCTTCACCGGTAACATCAGTAACAGAACAAAAAGTTAGGAAGTGCTCTTCAATACTAATTCCAGAATCGTTTAAATTGACAAATCTGATACATACTGAAATCTATTTTTGGTGGCTGACATTGGGTGTACAGTCGAAGATGATAGAAAAACATTTAGCTTATTTAGCCATATCTAAAATTTTAGATCTAACGTTACTTCCTAATAAAGTTTTGGACTTTGTACCCAAGATAATGAGGCATATTTTTGTGCGCTTTCGTATGAGACCAGTTATGTTCTGACATAATAGGATCGAATTTCGATACATTTCAGAAAGTTGCCATTACTTTTTCATATAATTTATTAGAGTACCTCGAAAGGCTAAGTTCTGTTCAGTCAAAAATTGAACCGTATAAAAATACGCTCAATAACGGCATGCCAATATTTTGTTTCTTTATTGAATATATTTTGTGCTTCAGATCTATAGTTTTATTCTTTTCGTTCGACTTAAAAGATCTGTCCATTGCTTCAAATTCTGGGAATGTAACTTACTTTTTTCGTGGTAACTTAAATGTTCACTTGAATGATGCCAATAATTAAACCCATTATCGTTACTTAATTTTATAGTTTTCGCAGAATTTTCAATAAAAACAATGTACAGAATTCTTTTCTTTGGAATATAACAAACATTCTCGTTTAACTTTTTCATTATTATGTAATCTTCTAGTAAAATACGTGTCAGGGAGCTTACGTCCTGATTTGTCTTTAGAGTAAATCTGATAATGACCTGGTCCATTATCTACTAATAATTGAACATGATGGGGAAATAAAACTTTGGCCATAACCCTGGATCCTCATAAACTGGACAAAATTTCTCTTCACCGTTATCAAGTTTACAATCTTTGCTAGAAGTTGTTTGTAGCTGAATGTTGACACTGCCTTCAAATTCCTTCTCCTGCAGTTCTTCATCAGTAGTTGGGCACACTGTAGGTATCAAGAAATCGGACACCTTTTGGCTGCTACTTGGTTCAGTTTTTAATTCCGCCGTTGATGTAAACAGAAGATCTTTGCTTTCTCGTGAAATGGTTGGTTTTTGAAAAAACGTTGTTATTTTTGCATTAGTTTTTTCTAAGTTTCCTTCTCGTTTTCGTTTGTTTAATAAGTTTTCATATCCGGAAAGTATCTCTTTTCTTTTTTCCTCTTTAGGCATCCATATATAAATCCGAATTAATTCCTTTTATACTTCATTAATTGCAAAAATAATTCATTCGTGAAAATTAATAAAAAAGAAAACAGTTTAAATTTTTAAAATATTCCTGAGGTTGCGGAAAAACTTTAAAGTAAAGGTAAATAAATATCACTATTAAAATTATTTCTTCTTAACTATTTATCAAACGGTATGATAATATAATAGATATAAAACAGATCTATCAAGTAAATTCTTTTTATGTAGGAGGTTGAAATACAAGTCACAGAATGCAAGTTACAAACTCGTTAAAATACAAGTTGAAACGCAACACGAGGAATGACTGAGCTTTGAATAAAGAATAATTTATCTATGATTATTATTTTTTTTTGAGCAAAATAAAACTCGCTGAAATTACACGCAGCAAACTGTAATTATTGTAAAATAATAAATAATTACTACTATTTTCGTTTTCAAATGACGGGAGCACAATTTTATTTTTTTGTTGAAAATTTATAAATTGAGACATCGAGAGCCGCCTCTGCATCCACGGGGCCCTCGTACAACGGACGAGTTGCCCATATCGACGGCGCAGGCCTGCACATTTGAGATTTCAAAATGGCTCCTCCAATTAACAGGTCGAAAAGTTTCCATTGTTTTTGGTGAATGAAGTGGGTGATGTAGAGGAAGTGGATGGTTCGAACCGGGGCTATGGATCCCTATTTGCTAAAAGGTAATAATCCTGTAGGGGCTGCTTTTGATAATTCATTGATCGTACTTAACCCAATGCCTGGTGAACGCGATGTTAAATTAGAATGCTAGGATACTGGAGAAACCTTTGAACAACCAACCGAATTAAGATCCCAAACCTTTAAAATCAATGCATCCTCAATTTTTACAGACACTATAGCTTGCGAACGTTTATAATTATAATGTATGCAAAATGCTATGAGAGAATTTTATCCGAATTGCGCTTTGAATGTAACTGCTGTAATTTACATGCACATAAGTGTATACCGGGATTGTACTGTCACGTATTTAAGTGTACATTGTTTTATACTCGTAGGTAGTACTTAGCGAAGATGGGCTTATACAGGGCACTTTTGATGTTTTCGGAAATTTTAATCATAAGATAGACGGTCACGTTGCACACAAACAAATTAGAGGTCACGCTCGTACCCTAGCGTAAAGGGAATTAGAACATGATGAGCGATCTTCAATATAGACAAGGTAAAATATTAGCGGCAGATGAAATATTACTCGCTCAGGAAACAGTTCATGATATTCCAAGTGCAGTGTTTCCTTTTTTTTAAAAAAAAACGAAGGGCTCTGAGTTAATGACTTTATATAAGCTCCACTGCCGTGAGCCCTTTCTTTTTGCAAAAAACGAACTTAAAGAATTCCTTTTTTACCTACATACGTATGCATAGGGTAAAAGTAAATGCAAATTTCTATAAATTTAAGGCACTTTTGAAAAAACCGAAAAGTGCACGTGATAGTGAATGGTTCCGGATTAATCACTGTCTATAAGCTTCGTTGTCGTATTTCCTTTTTTTTCAAAAAACGAATTTAAGAAATTGGCTTTTTTTACCAGTATTCGTATGCATAGAGTACAAATAAATGCAAATTTTTCAAAATTTAAGGCACTTCAAAAAAAAAACGAAAAATGTACGTGATAGTACAGGGCTCTAACTAAATTCCTGTCTATAAGATTCGTTGTCGTGATTCATTCTTTTTCAAAAAACGACTAATGAGTTCCCTTTTTTACCTATTTACGTATGCATAGGGTAAAATAAATGCAAATTTCTCAAACTTTAGGGCACCTTTGGAAAAACAGAAAGATTTACGTCATAGTAGAGGGATGTAAGTTAATGACAGTCTACAAGCCTCGCTGCCGTGATTCCTCCTTTTTTTCAAAAAACCAATTTAAAAAATTCGCTTTTTTACCTATACACCTATGTATAGGGTGAAAGTAAATGCAAATTTCTCTAAATTTAAGACACTTTTGAAAAAACTGAAAAATGCACGTGATAGTGAAGGGTTCTAAGAAAATGACTGCCTAAAAGCTTCGCTACCGTGTTTCCCTTTTTTTTTTTTTAAATGAATTTAAGGAATTCGTTTTTTTACTTATATACTTATGCATATGTAGTGTGTGTGTGTGCGTGTGTATGTGTGTACGTGTGTGTTGTGTGTGTGTGTGTGTGTGTGTGTGTGTGTGTGTGTGAGTGTGTGTGTGTGTGTGTGCGTGCCTGCGTGTGCGCGGTGTGCGTGTGTGCGTGTGCGTGTGAGTGTGCACATGCGTGTGTATGTTTGTGTGTTTGTGTGTGTGTGTGTGTGTGTTTGTGTGTATGTGTGGGTAGTGTGAGTGTGAGTGTGAGTGTGAGTGTAACTGTGGGTGTGAGTGTGTGTGTGTGTGGGTACCTGCATGTGTGCGTGCTTGAGCGCGTGCGAGCGCGTGCGTGCGTGTGTGCGTGTGTAGTGTGTGTGTGTGTGTGTGTGTTTGTGTGTGTGTGTGTGTGTGTGTCTGTGCGCGTGTGCGTAAGCGCTTGTGGGCGGGCGGGCGTGCGCGTGCACTTGCTCTGGCGTGGGTGTGTGTGTGGCTTTGTGTATGTCTGTATGTATGATAGTATCTACGATAACTCCAGAATGTAACTACCTACTTACTTAAAATTTTGCATTTAAGCTCGCTTTGGTTTGGCTTAGAGCTGGTTAGATTTTGGGAGAAACCCAACGGTGGTTAGGGGGGGGGTCTATTTAGGGCAGTTTTTGGTCCTTATCAAATATTTCTAAAACAGCTGCATATTTTAAAGATATAAACATAGATCAGGTAAAATTCCTTGTCTAACGGACGATTGCATCAATGCCGAATAGAGAGTTAAACAGACTTTAAACGGTGATTTTATAATTCAAGGTTTTGCAGTTCAGGTTAGGGTTGCACCAACACTGATTAGTGTTAATCGTTGGTTATAAATTGACTAAACGATGTTTAAGTTAATCAACCAATGTCGGGCGTTAAACTTAGTAAACAATGATAAAGTGCTGAACTTATCTGATGTGTATATACTGCCGGTCTTCTACAACCATTTAAATCGAATATCCAACTGTGGTAAGTACATAGGGCGTATTATGTACAGTTATTTATACGAAATAAACATTATAGTAGAGCAAAAACCTCTTCAAACTCATGGTGTCCTAATACACAAAGTTTGCCTCAATTTACGCCGATTTCATAAGCAAACACGGTCAGAAGACAAAAGTATTAGGTAAACAAATACCACTTCAAACTTATGATGTCCTAATGCACAATTTTTGCCTCGATGATTGTTACAGTCGGGTTAGACAGACTTCAGAACCAAACAGAGGCACAAGTACGTGTTCCACACTTATGTACCCCTGGTATAAAAAAGGTAAGCAAATACTTCTTCAAACTCATGATGTCCTAATACACAAAGTTTGCCTCAATTTACGCCGATTTCACAAGCAAACAAGGTCATAGATTCCTCTTCCGGATTTCCGAATACTTGACACAAATAAGGTTTGTTAATTTTAGAATCACAAGAACTATAAGAATTAGGAAAGAACAGAAGACCGAAGTATTAGGTAATCAAATATCTCTTCAAACTTATGATGTCCTAATACACAATTTATGCCTCGATGATCGTTACAGTCGGGTTAGACAGACTTCAGAACCAAACAGGGGCACAAGTACGTGTTCCACACTTCTGTACTCCTGGTATAAAAAAGGTGAGCAAATACTTCTTCAAACTGATGATGTCCTAATACACAAAGTTTGCCTCAATTTACGCCGATTTCAGAAGCAAACAAGGTCATAGATTCCTCTTCCGGACTTCTGAATACTTGACACAAAAAAGGTTTGTTAATTTTAGAATCAAAAGAACTATAAGAATTAGGAAAGAACAGAAGACCAAAGTATTAGGTAAACAAATACCTCTTCAAACTTATGATGTCCTAATACACAATTTTTGCCTCGATGATCGTTACAGTCGGGTTAGACAGACTTCAGAACCAAACAGGGGCACAAGTACGTGTTCCACACTTCTGTACCCCTGGTATAAAAAGGTGAGCAAATACTTCTTCAAACTGATGATGTCCTAATACACAAAGTTTGCCTCAATTTACGCCGATTTCAGAAGCAAACAAGGTCATAGATTCCTCTTCCGGATTTCTGAATACTTGACACAAATAAGGTTTGTTAATTTTAGAATCACAAGAACTATAAGAATTAGGAAAGAACAGAAGACCGAAGTATTAGGTAATCAAATATCTCTTCAAACTTATGATGTCCTAACACACAAATTTTTCCCTCGATGATTATTACAGTCGGGTTAGACAGATTTCAGAACCAAACTGGGGCACAAGTACGTGCCCCACACTCCTGTACCCCTGGTATAAAAAGGTGAGCAAATACCTCTTCAAACTCACGATGTCCTAATACACAAGGTTTGCCTCAATTTACGCCGATTTCAGAAGCAAACAGAGTCATAGATGCCTCTTCCGGATTTCTGAATGCTTTACACAAAAAAGGTTTGTTAATTATATAATCAAAAGAACTATAAGAATTAGGAAAGAACGTAAGATCAAAGTATTAGGTAAACAAACACCTCTTCAAGCTTATTGAGTCCTATCACACAATTATTGCCTCGACGATTGTTACAGTCGAGTTAGACAGATTTCAGAACCAAACAGGGGCACCAGTACGTGTTCCACACATCTGTACCCCTGGTATAAAAAGGTGAGCAAATACCTCTTCAAACTCATGATGTCCTAACACATATGGTTTGTCTGAATTTACGCCGATTTCAGAAGCAAACATGGGCATAGGTTCCTCTTCCAGACTTCTCAATACTTGACACAAAAAAGGTATGTTAATTTTAGGATTAAAAGAACTATAAGAATTAGGAAAGAACAGAAGATCAAAGTATTAGGTAAACAAATACCTCTTCAAGCTTATGATGTCCTATCACACAATAATTGCCTCGACGATTGTTACAGTCGAGTTAGACAGATTTCAGAACCAAACAGGGGCCCAAGTACGTGTTCCATACTTCTGTACGCCTGGAATAAAAGGGTGAGCAAATACCTCTTCAAACTTATGATGTCCAAATACGCGAAGTTTGCCTCAATTCACGCCGATTTGAGAAGCAAACAGGGTCATATATTCCTTTTCCGGACTTCTGATTGCTTGATATTAAAAAGGTTTGCTAATTTTAGAATCAAAGGACTATAAGGATTAGGAAAGAACAGAAGACCAAAGTATTAGGTAAACAAATACCTCTTCAAACCTATGATGTCCTAATACACAATTTTTGCCTCGATGATTGTTACATTGGAGTTAGACAGATTTCAGAACCAAACAGTGGCACAAGTACGTGTTCCACACTTCTGTACTCCTAGAATAAAAGGGTGAACAAATACATCTTCAAACTCATGATGTCCTAATACACAAAGTTTGCCTCAATTTACGCCGATTTCAGAAGCAAAAATGATCATAGGTTCTACTTCTGGACTTCTGAATACTTGACACAATAAAGGTTTGTTAATTTTAGAATCAAAAGAACTATAAGAATTAGGAAAGGACAGAAGACAAAAGTATTAGGTATACAAATACCTCTTCATACCTATGATGTCCTAATACACAGAGTTTGCCTTAATTTACGCCGATTTCAGAAGCAAACAGGTTCATAGGTTCCTCTTCCGGACTTCAGAATACTTGACACAAGAAAGGTTTGTTAATTTTGTAATCAAAAGAACTATAAGAATTAGGAAAGAACAGAAGACAAAAGTATTAGGTAAACAAATACCTCTTCAAACTTATGATGTCCTAATATACAATTTTTGCCTCGATGATTGTTACAGTCGGGTTAGACAGATTTCAGAGCCAAACAGGGACACAAGTACGTGTTCCACACTTCTGTACCCGTGGTATAAAAAAGGTGAACAAATACCTCTTCAAACTCATGATGTCCTAATCCACAAAGTTTGGCTCAATTTACGACGACTTCAGAAGCAAACAGGTTCATAGATTCCTCTTCCGGACTTCTGAATACTTGTCACAAAAAAAGGTTTGCTAATTTTAGAATTTAAAGAACTATAAGAAATAGGAAAGAACAGAAAACCAAAGTATTAAGTGAACAAACACCTGTTCAAACTTGTGTTGTCCTAATACACAAAGTTTGCTTCAATTTACTCCGACTTCAGAAGCAAACAGGGTCATAGATTCCTCATACGGACTTCTGAATACTTGACACAAAAAAGGTTTGTTAATTTTGTAATCAACAGAACTATAAGAATTTTGAAAGAACAGAAACAGAAGACCAAGGTATTAGGTAAACAGACACCTCTTCAAACTTATGATGTCCTAATACACAATTTTTGCCTCAATGATTGCAACAGGTGTTTTAGACAGATTTCAGCACCAAACAGGGGCACAAGTACGTGTTCCACACTTCTGTGCCCCTGGTATAAAAAAGGTGGGCAAATGCCTCTTCATACCCATGATGTCCTAAAACACATGGTTCGCCTTAATTTACGCCGATTTCAGAAGCAAACATGGTAATAGATTCCTCTTCTGGAACTCTGAATGCTTAACACCAAAAAGGTATGTTAATTTTAGAATCCAAAGAACTATAAGAATTATGAAAGAACAGAAGATCAAAGTATTTGGTAAAAAAACACCTCTTCAAACTTATGATGTCCTAACACACAATTTTGCCTTGATGATTGTTACAGGCGGGTTAGACAGATTTCTGAAACACTCAGGGGCACAAGTACGAGTTCCACACTTCTGTACCCCTGGTATGAAAAACGTGAGCAAGTACCTCTTCAAAATCATGATGTGCTAATAGACACGGTCTGCCTCAACTTACGCGGATTTCAGAAGCAAACAGGGTCATAGATTCCTTATCCGGGCTTCTGAATGCTTGACACAAAAAAGGTTTGTTAATTTTAGAATCATCAAAAGAACTGTAAGAATTATGAAAGAACATTAGACCAAAGTATTAGGTAAACAAGTATACCTCTTCAAACTTATGATGTCCTAATACACAATTTCTGCCTCCATGATTGTTACAGTCGATTTAGACATATTTCAGAAACAAACTGGGGCACAAGTAGGTGTTCCACCCTTCTGTACCCCTGGCATAAAAAAGGTGAGCAAATACCTCTTCAGACTCATGATGCCTTAATACACGAAGTTAGCCTCAATTTACGCCGATTTCAGAAGCAAACACGGTCATAGATTCCTCTTCCGGACTTCTGAATGCTTGACACAAAAAAGGTTTGTCAATTTTAGAATCAAAAGAACTATGAGAATTAGGATAGAACAGAAGACCAAAGTATTAGGTAAACAAATACCTCTTCAATCTAATGATGTCCTAATACACAATTTTTGCCTCGATGATTATTACAGTCGGGTTAGACAGGTTTCAAAACCAAACAGGGGCACAAGTACGTGATCCACACTTCTGTACCCCTGGTAGAAAAAAGGTGAGCAAATACCTCTTCAAACCCATGATGTCCTAATACACAAAGTTTGCCTCAATTTTCGCCGATTTCAAAAGCATACAGGATCATAGATTACTTTTCCGGACTTCTGAATACTTGACACAAAGCAGGTTTGTTAATTATAGAATCAAAGAGCTATAAAACTTAGGATAGAACTGTCGACCAAACTGTTAGGTAATTAAATACCTCTTTAAACTTATGACGTCCTAATACACAATTTTTGCCTCGATGATTATTACAGTCGGGTTAGACAGATTTCAGAACCAAACAGGGGCACAAGTACGTGTTTCGCGCTTCTGTACCCCTGGTATAGAAGGTGATAAAATACCTCTTCAAACTCATGATGCCCTAATACACAAGGTTTGTTAAGCTTAGAATCAAAAGAACTATAAGAACTAGGAAAGAACAGAAGACCAAAGTATTATGTAAAAGTACCTCTTCAATCTTATGATGTCCTAATACACAATTTTTGCCTCGATGATTATTACAGTCGATTTAGACAGATTTCAAAACCAAACAGGGGCACAAGCACGTGACCGCACTTCTGTACTCCTGGTATAAAAAGGTGAGCAAATACCTCTTCAAACCCATGATGTCCTAAAACACAAAGTTTGCCTCAACTTACGCCGATTTCAGAAGCAAACACGGTCTTAAATTCCTCTTTCGGACTTCTAAATACTTGACACAAAAAAGGTTTGTAATGTTAGAATGAAAAGAACTATAAGAATTAGGAAAGATCAGAAGACCAAAGTATTAGGTAAACAAATACCTCTTCAAATTTATGATGTCCTAATACACAATTTTTGCCTCGATGATTATTACAGTCAGGTTAGACAGATTGCAGAATTAAACAGGGGCACAAGTACGTGTTCCACACTTCTGTACCCCTGGTATAAGAAAGGTGTGCTAATACCTCTTCAAACTCATGGTGTCCTAGTGCACAAAGTTTGCCTCAATTTACGCCGATTTCATCAGCAAACATGGTCATAGATTCCTCTTCCGGACTTCTGAATACATGACACAAAAAAGGTTTGTTAATTTTAGAATCAAAAGAACCATAAGAATTAGGAAATAACAGAAGACCAAAGTATTAGGTAAACAAATACCTCTTCAAACTTATGATATCCTAATACACAATTTTTGCCTCGATGATTATTACAGTCGATTTAGACAGATTTCAAAACCAAACAGGGGCACAAGTACGTGTTCCGCACTTTTGTACTCCTGGTATAAAAAAGGTGAGCAAATACCTCTTCAAACTCATGATGTCCTAATACACAAAGTTTGCCTCAGTTTACGCCGATTTCAGAAGCAAACAGGGTCATAAATTCCTCTTCCGTACTTCTAAATACTTGACACAAAAAAGGTTTATAATGTTAGAATGAAAAGAACTATAAGAATTATGAAAGATCAGAAGACCAAAGCATTAGGTAAACAAATACTTCTTCAAACTTTTGATGTCCTAATACACATTATTTACCTCGATGATTATTACAGTCGGGTTAGACAGATTTCAGAACCAAACAGGGGCACAAGTACGTGTTTCGCACTTCTGTACCCCTGGTATAGGAATGGTGAGCAAATATTTCTTCAAACTCATGATGTCCTAATACACTAACTTTGCCTCAATTTACGCCGATTTCAGAAGCAAGCAGGGTCATAGATTCCTCTTCCGGGCTTCTGAATACATGACACGAAAAGGTTTGTTAATTTTAGAATCAAAATTACTATAAGAATTAGGAAAGAATAGAAGACTAAAGTATTAGTTAAAAAAATACCTCTTCAAGCTTATGATGTCCTAATACACAATTTTTGCCTCGATAATTGTTACAGTCGGGTTAGGCAGATTTCAGAGCCATACAGGTGCACAAGTAGGTGTTCCACACTTCTGTACCCCAGGTATAAAAAAGGTGAGCAAATACCTCTTCAAACTCATGATGTCCTAATACACAAAGTTTTCCTCAATTTACGCCGATTTCAGAAGCAAACACGGTCATAGATTCTTCTTCCGGACTTCTGAATGCTTGACACAAAAGAGGTTTGTTAATTTTAGAGTGAAAATAACTATAAGGATTACGAAAGAACAGAAGACCGTGGTATTAGATAAACCTCTTCAAACTTATGATGCCCTAATGCACAGTTTTTGCCTCGATAATTATTACAGTCGGGTTAGACAGATTTCAGAACCAAACCGGTGCACAAGTACGTGTTCCACACCTCTGTACCCCTGGTATAAAAAAGGTGAGCGTATACCTCTTCAAATTCATGATGTCCTAATACACAAATTTTGCCTCAATTTACGCCGATTTCAGAAGCAAACACGTTTATAGATTCCTCTTCCGGACTTTTGAATACTCGGTACAAAAAAGGATTGTTAATTTTAGAATGAAATAACTATAAGAGTTAGGAGAGCACAGAAGACCAAGGTATTAGGTAAACAAATACGTCTTCAAACTTATGATGTACACAAGTTTTGCCTCGCTGATTATTACAGTCGGGTTAGATAGATTTCAGATCCAAACAGGGGCACAAGTACGTGTTTCGCACTTTTGTACCCCTGGTATAAAAGGTGAGCAAATACCTCTTCAAACTCATGATGCCCTAATACACAAGGTTTGTTAATTTTAGAATCAAAAGAACTATAAGAATTAGGAAAGAACAGAAGACCAAAGTATTAGGTAAAAGTACCTCTTCAAGCTTATGATGCCCTAATACACAATTTTTGCCTCGATGATTTTTACTGTCGGGTTAGACAGATTTCAAAACCAAACAGGAGCACAAGTACGTATTCCACACTTCTGTACCCCTGGTATAAAAAAGGTGAGCTACCGTATTTTGGTTATAAAAACAACATGTAAGGGCAAAATTTCATTTTACCTTCCAACCTATATATATATATATATATATATATATATATATATATATATATATATATATATATATGTTATGACTTCGAGACGAGACGGTTGTGTTTTAAATAAAATTAAAATAAAATGGATAAAACTGTTGAACAATTAAAAGTTAGTGAGTTAAAGTGTGAGTTAGCTAAACTACAAATCTCAACAATGGGTAAAAAAAGTGACTTAGTGTGCAGGTTAAGGAACGCATTAAAGGTCAGAAAAACTACTAATAAACGAGACAGGATATCTATGGATATTCCCATAAAGGCTAAGAAAGAGTACTGCAATACATCTAAGAAATCAGCGGTAAAACAAAGTAGAACTGAACTACCAAAAATAAGACTCTTACACGTTATTCAACAGTTACAAAATAAACTATTACATACAAATGTGACAATAACCAAACTACGAAAACGTATTAAACAGGAAAAGGAGAGATATCAAATAATTCAAAGTTGATATCAAATAATCCACATAGTGCTATAGTTCAAACGGTTAGCAACACAGAAACAAACAACCTTCCAATAGAGCAGAAAAAGTATGACAAAAATCACGCAAAAATGATTGTTGAGGATGATAGTAACGTAGTGACTAGAAATTCAAATAAAACAGGAATAGATGTTTTAATTGTTAAACAATCTAAAAATAAAATACTTTTAATCGGGGATAGCCATGTGCGGGAATGTGGAATAATACTGAATTCTATCGCCGGGAACAAATACAACTGTTGTTGTATATGTTTACCGAATGGCACCTATGATAATGTTATCAAGGATATTGACAAATACTCCGTAGGTTTCAATAAAAATGATTTTATAATTATTGCTGCCGGTTCAAATAATGTCTTGAATGGCGATACCATAAGAAACGATTGCATAGAAAAGGTGAAAACCCTTTCCTTGAGAATAAATGTAATTATGGTGTCAACGCCTTATTGGAAAAATCATACATATCTTAATAAATTAATTTATAATCAAAACTGCAATCTATTTGAAACATTAACGAAAGGCCGCAATACGATCACGTACATCGACAAAAACTCCATAATCAACCCTTCCTTATTTACTAGGCATGGGCTGCACATGAAAAAAATTGGTAAATTTAAACTTATACGTTACCTTATTAATAAAATAAATAACTTAAAGCAGCACACAAAAAATAATTTAATATATATCGTTCCTAATTCTGATGAAAACACAGAAGAGCCATTTAATAAGACGTCAAGCCCTCAACCGGACAAACATATTACTTCAGAAACACAAAATAAGAGAAACTTAAATTTTCCAAAAACGACCATTCATCGAAATCCGAAGTAAATAATACACACGTGCATTTATCGCTTAACTATAATTCAAATTCCAGTTCTTTAATTAACTATATATCAGTGTTTTATATAAATATTCAGTGCCTAAGAACGAAAATAAATGAACTAGAACATTGCTTAATAAATTTAAACAAAATAATTCACTTTTTGTGTATCAGCGAACATTGGCTAAAAGAACTAGAAGTTTGTCAGGGTTTCTCGGTGGGTTCATGGAAAATTGCTTCTTATTTTTGTAGAAGCAATTCTTCTCATGGCGGAACTATGATAATGGTAAATGCGAGTTGTAATTTAAGATACCGTACGATACCCACTATCATGTCATTGTCTGTAGAAATACATTGTGAATTGTCAGCAATTTACTGTAGTACATATAAAATTGTAATCGTGTTACTATATCGGTCACCTTTGGGTGATTTTGAAATGTTTTTAAATGTACTCACTCTACTTTTGCAGCTATTAAACAATTATTCCTCAGCTGTTATAACCGGCGATTTTAACGTAAAGTTTAATAATGCAAAAGACCGAAACGCAATTGCTCTAACCAATTTAATGCTGTCATTCGGTTTTTCCCAAACAGTTTTCAAACCAACACGGCTTGCAAACTGCTTGGATAATATATTTGTAAATTTCTCAAAACGCCTACTTACCATATCTATTAATGACACAAAATTATCGGATCATTTAGGTTTAGAAGTAGAAATAGAAAGTTCTATAGATGTAAGTACTAAATTGGACACATCATTTTTTAGACCTTTAACAGAAAAAGGATATCATTCCTTGTTTAAGATGTTAAATCAATTGTGCTGGGATTTTCTAGATTGTAAACACTTAAGTATAAATGAAAAGTTCTCTGTATTTCACGAGAATGTTTACGATGCTTTCTTAATAGCGTTTCCTTGTCGCAAGTTCATTACGAGAAGCCGCGATAAGGGAACAAAGTGGTTTAATAAAGATTTACATTGTATGAGAACTAAGCTTCATCTTATAACAGATCTTTATAATAAAAATAAAACAATCACCTTAAAAAGCTTACGAAATTCATTACGCCTTAAATATAGAAACGCTATTAAGGAAGCAAAAATTAAGGCTAGTGATAAACTGATACTGAGGTCCAAAAATCCGAGCAAAAGCATGTGGAAGATAATCAACTCGCATAGGCAGGGACGCAAAAGAAGTGAAGATATCAGTATCACAGCGGATATGTTTAATCAATATTTTGCTAATGTAGGACATGACAACTCCAAAAAATCACAAACTGCACAAGTAAATCCCATAAGCCTATGTAAAAAAGAGATAAATCCCAACAAATTCTGCTTTAAAAGAGTAGCACCCTGTGAAGTAGCACAGGCATTAAAAACAGTAAAGAGTAGTCAAGTAAGAGATATATCTGGAAAGTCTTCAAACATTATTAAACGTAATATTGGTCAGTTGGTTTATCCACTCACTAAATTATTCAATCAAATTTTATCGTCAAATACTTTTCCAAAATTATTAAAAGTAGCTTCAGTAACTCCTACATTTAAGTTAGGATGTCCGCAAGAGATATCAAACTATAGGCCTATATCTATACTGCCCATATTCTCCAAGGTTTTTGAAAGATTGATGTTCAACCAAATATCTAATTACTTTGAAAGCAATAATCTTTTTAGTGACAAGCAGTATGGCTTTAGGAAAAACTAGTCTGCTATTAATGCAGTTTCTTGCTCTCTTTAAAATGTTTTGAGGAGAATGAATACGGAATAGCAATATTTCTAGACTTGTCGAAAGCGTTCGACAGTGTGTCACACCGCATCCTCTTAGAAAAACTGAAATCAGTTTACAACTTTGATCACAAAAGTGTTAAGCTAATTCAATCGTATTTATCAGATAGAACGCAACATGTCACGTTTAATAATGTAGTTTCAAGTCAACAACACGTTAATATAGGGGTACTACAAGGGTCTATCCTAGGTCCATTGTTATTTTTAATATATTTCAACGACTTCTCTAGGTATATAAACCCCTACGCTGACTGTATATTGTATGCTGATGATACAACACTTTTTTATAAACGTAACTGCATTGAACAGGCCATTTTCACAGCAGACGAATTGATTGTAATTGCCTCGACATGGTTTAAGGCCAATGAATTAAGCATAAATCACAAAAAAACTGAAAAGCTAGTAATTTCATTAAAACCACAAGCTAATAAAGATTCAAAGTCGGTAAAATTCTTGGGATTATATCTAGACTCTACTTTGAGACTGACATAACATGTTAGTGAAATCTGCAAAAAAATTAGTAGCAATATACATTTATTACGTCGTTTAGCAGACAACGTTTCCA
>JARFJB010002403.1:282500-390000 GCA_036346205.1 Vesta saturnalis | reverse complement strand
TGTCTATACGTATATGTTTCATTCTTTGGGTAATTGATAAACATGCTTATTAATACTTGTGTAGATAACTTCGTTAATATTGAGCATCAGCGGTACGTAATTGTAATGCCATATTGTTTTGCCATGATTAAGATAATTAGCGAAGTGTATGTGCAGTAGTATTTGAAATTTAGTCATTTTGTGGCTACACGACACTTTAAAATGAGGGAAATGAAATAAAACAATAGGTTGTTAAATAAATAAATAATTATTAGCTCAGTTATTTATAAAATACTCAAAATATTTGTTTACAATAATATAACTCCAAAAATGTAAAAAAATTGTTTATGAAAATTAATATTAGAAGTAATTATGATCATTTTCTGCGGAGGTTGAAGTAAAAAGAGACTTTCTTGGAATAAACTTTAACTAAACCAAGACATTCTGTATTATTTGTTTTTTTAACTATTCCTCAACATCGGACTTTTTCTTCTTAGTGAAAAATTTTTAACTGTTTTGGGATGCTTTTGTTTCTCAAATCTGTTTTCGGTTTCAATGTTGAATTTTTCAGCTTCTAGGCTTCCATCAGCAGTCAATAAAACACACGTGGCATTTATTTGTTTAATGGCAACACTTAATATATCATTGTCAGTACATTTTTTTGCTAGTGTGATCATTTCTAACGCAGAAGACATTATTCAAGACTTCATTATTTGGAATTAATCTAGAAATAATCAAGACATATATATGAATAAGAATGATAGCATAATTTACATATGTGGCAAGTCAATCCACAGCATATGGCAAGTGTTTTTTTCTGTAACAGCGTATGATTTTCTATTGATTTTATTAGTAACAAACCATTTTACAAATTCGATCTATTGTTGATAGTAGTAATTCGATGAGTTATCTTTCCTGAAACATTTGAATGTAAAGATAATATCAAATTCCTATATAGTTATTTAATATCAACACATTCTTAACACTTACCTTTTGTTATTTTGATTAGTCGACTTGTTTGTCTCTAGTGTATCGCATCAATTTATGTATGTATAATAACAATAATAATAATGTGGTGGTGATGTAGGTTTTAGAAAATTTAAATGTTCTAATAAAGTTCAAGCTTAATAAAAACTCATACGGTGATGTAATTTGTACATTGATTAAACGCCAAATGTAATCTCTAACTACAAATTTTAAACAAATTGAAATACTAATCTTTCACCACAAATTATATGCCGTCTCGTCCACAATCGGTAGATGAAATATAGGGTGGGTTCTACTATACAGACTCGTTAACACATATGAAATGCGGCTTGTTTCTCACCTGCTTAATTATTTTCCTTTCTCTAATTAATAAAAAAACAATGTAAAAAATTATAAAAAAAATATATAATTAAATGTATTCTCGGGCGCCATGTTATCTTTGTCAAGGAATAACAAAACCTAAATAATGAACAATAAAAACTTTCTATAAATATCAAAAATTAACAATGTGCAATTAAGTTTATTTACCCAATATATGGATGGTTAAGGAGAGGAAAGAAAAGGTTTTAAAGCTAAGCTTAAAAAATATAAAATCACCACATAAATACCTCAGTATAATGATTTTCTTATATACAGCTTCCAGTGTTTAATTATGGATGCGGAACGGTCAACCAGTATGAAAGCGTTTCTACATCTTCCTTGCGTATACTTGTAACAACGCGATCAACTAGGTATTTGAAGGAATTTTCGATCCACTAAACTTATTGTATTCTTGATGTTTTATTGTATTAAAATTGCATTTTAAGATGATATTATTTGAATGAAGAGAAACTTGCGTAAATAAGTAACTTAAGAGCCATTTAAAATATAAATATAAGTATGAGTAAGTAAGTAAGTAAATAAGTGCCTTAAGTGAGTATAAGGGAATAATATAAGTACTATAATGAGTGTACGTAAGTGTACGTAAATGTACGTAAGTGGACGTAAGTGTACGTAAGTGTACGTAAGTGCCTGGAAAGAGCAAATGCTTAAGCTTTAAGTATAATGAATTGAAAAATAACTTACCACCAAAATTCTGATGGCACCAAATATAAAAATTAAGTAAAAACCATTATAACAATGTCTTCTGCTTTAACATTCAGCAGCAAGTGAAGTAAAAAATAGAGGCTTTCAGAAACGCTTCTGTAAGTGCCCCCCCCCTCAAGAAGTGGTCACGCATTGCGCGAAATACAATGATCGGAGTCCAATTTTTAAAAGAAAGGGAACTATAACTATTTATGTAATATTACACCCAAAATATATGTTCTATGAAATGCAATTTAAGTTGCCTTTCTCAATTTTACACGTAAATAATTAAAAACTCCTCTAATTTTACGCCAAATAAATTAATGATCTTAGATTAACGTATTTTTTAATACAACCACAAAAAAAGGTTGTTACATATGCTTTTGTCCAGTCTTTTCACCTTTTCCCTTCAAGATATTCATGCATAATAATACGGTGCATACTTTCCAAGTGCATGTTGGTTTTTATTAATATTCTTTTCTGTAACAATATGCTCTCGACTTTGTTTTTGAACTATAACTTGGTAGCATCAGAATCATTTTGTAACTGAACTAGGAATTATTATAAGTTTTTGTTATGAACGAATAAGTTCAAAGGTATTAGAGTTTATATCAGTTCTACAAACATAAAGGCAAAGTTAGCATCGATTGGGGCTCGATGGCGCACATGGTTAGCGCGGTACTCTAGCAGAGTACAAGTCGTAGATTCAAATCCTACTCGAGGTAAACTTTTTATTTATGTATTTAATAAAATTGAACTAGGAATTCATTAAAATACTTTTGAAAATGGTCAATTTCTAACGTAATTTGTATAAATTTTAATGACTTATATACTCTCCTTCTCTATTCTGTTGATGTTTTTTGTCAAATTTGTTCTCCATGCACCATCAACATGCCAAGAACAAAATAGTCGGTTTAGTACTGCACTCATAACCGTAATCCATCCATTATAAAATATGTCTGTAATATCGCTCATAAAGGTATCTGTAGTGATACTACCTACTGCCATTTTAATGCGCATAAAAAATAATTCATAAATTGATGTATCCTGTCTGTTTGAAATCATACAAGCAACAGTGACACCTTCACCATACTCATCGCTAACTCAGAATGATATGGATTCGTTCCATGAGTTCCATCGATGCACACAAATTTGTTTGACAATGTTTTAGCAGCTTCACGTTGTAACTCATTCATAATTATAATACAGACGTCTGAATATGCTAAATTATATGTTATCTTCTGAGCCTTGAGGTTATAAACCAAAATAGGACTCTTACATTCTTTAACCTAGAGTAAAACGCTTGTGGCATCATCTGAGTGCCTTACACCATCTGCAATATCAATTTTAAATGATTTTCTGTTACGTATATATCTTTTTTTGTTATTAAGTCTGTTCTTTCTAAATCACCGCTACTAAAACTATTTCAAATGGGATTTACTACATTATTTGGTGATACTCCAAGTGCAAATTTGCTTGCTATTAAATTTCGAGAGCTTTGAGCGTTTGAGGTATGCGTATGTGTTGCAATTGCCTGATCGGTTACATTCATGATAGGGTAAATGCGCCAGTGGTCAGCCACCTAACTGATTTTCCCAACGAATATTGATGTAAAAATGTTGTTTATTGGGAAGGCTTTTTGGATCTATTATATAACTTTGGGTAATTTAGGTTATTATCAACTGGAATAGTCTATAATAGCTTAAGTGTGCCCAAAAAATTTATAACAAATAAAATTGAACAAAAGTACAAATCTGCTTGTAGTCGGCCCTCAAAAATCTATCTTCGGCCATCAGCCTACCATTGGTCGGCCTCTGAATTATCATATAGGTAAACCTGTATTAAAATATGGGTGACTCTCTCTTATGTAGCTTTATTTTAATTTTAGAAACATTTTGTCTCAGAAATAAACACAAAACAAGTAATTTTTATGTAAACATAAAATTTTAATTTTAGTAAAATACTAAAAATACATAAAACAAAACAAAAACAAACATTCTGATATAAAATAAACAAAAAACGAACTTAAAATACGAAAAGATACAAATAAGGAACAAAAACTCGATAAGATAGGTAGGTATTCCGATATTCCCCAACACCTATATCCATATTAAGTGCAATTAAAACAAAGAAAATCTTGATTGGCTACGTCGGAATATCTTAGTCCGACAAACTTCGTGCACATTAAATGAAACCATCGGTCACATACATCACAGTCAATATTTTTTAAGTCATATTCTTGCACATCACTGATAGGTTCATTTTGGCAGCTGGAACACTTCATTTTTGTGGAGCTCTTTTCATTTGAACTATGGTTTTCCTCTTTTCCTTCTGGTTCTTTTTTTTTATTTCTAGATTTACATTCGCTCTTCTTAACTCCTTTTCTTTGCTTTGCTATTTTTCTTTCACTTGCTTTCTGTTGTCTTTCTAGTTTTCTTTCTTCTTTCTTTTCTTCTTCTACTTTTTTAAGCTGTTCTTTTTTTTCTAAATATGTTCTATATTTCTCCGATGATATGGCGGATGGTAATGGTTCTTTGGTACTTTTTTTGTGTGACTCTAATGGACCTGGCCACCATAAATGATCTTCAAAGCTTGTTGATGAAGTCGTTTCTTCAGTATACTCCCTTTGGATAACCCTATTTTTCTCTTTGGTCGTCTTCTCCGTATTATTTTCAATTTTTCTTTCATGTGGATCATTTTCACCTGTAGTTTCAGTCTTTCTTTTTCTCATCTTTATTTTCAACTACAATATCCGGGAACATTTCCAAATTAAGCTTCGTTGTATCAGCGTTTTCCACTTCTTTGGCTCCAAGTCTTTCAAAATCTTCATTAAAACCTATAATATCAAAGCTGATATTATCAATATCAAAAATTGAATGTGATCCTAATTCGACGATATTTTCCTCAAAATTTTCGTCAGGCTCAATCAACACCAAACTTTGATTCTGAACTTCGTAAATTTCCGGTGGAACGTCTTCAAATTCCTTGTTTTAATAAATTTCTTCTAGGCGCTTTATTACCCTGTCACTATCAATTTCATACAGTGAAAATTGATCTTTGACAGATAAAAGTACTTTTTTAGTAATTTCAATTTCTTGTAAAGTTACTTCATTTCTAGGTGGCTCTTTTTTTTCACCGTTTGAATCCGTTAATAATAGCTTCTGGAAGTGAAGGCGACTCTAAACACTCATTTAGCACAGTGCAAAAAGAATATTTGGTATTCTAGTTTTCTGGGTTTGCTAGCCAAAAGCGAACTGTATTTTTCCATTTACTTTTAAGGCGTTTGGGGGGAGAGGTGAGAAAGAGAGAGATCGAGAAAGAGAAAGAGGGGGGGAGAGGGAGAGAGAGAGGGGGAGGGAGAGGAGGGGAGAGGGAGGGAGGGAGGGAGAGGAGAGGGTGGGGGAGAGGGAGAGGGAGAGGGTGGGGAGCGGGAGAGGGAGAGGGTGAGGGTGAGGGAGAGGGAGAGGGGCAGGGAGAGGGACAGAGACAGGGAGAAGGAGAGGGAGAGAGGCTGAGAGGAAGAGAGGGAGCGAGGGGGAGGGGGAGAGAGGGAGAGAGGGAGAGAGAGTGACGGGAGGAGAGAGAGGAGAGAGATTAGAGAGAGGAGAGAGAGGAGTGAGAGGAGTGAGAGGAGAGAGAGGAGAAATAGGAAAGAGGAGAGAGAAGAGGGAGGAGTGAGAGGAGAGAGAGGTGAGAGAGGAGAGAGGTGGTGAGAGAAGAGAGTGAGGAGAGAGAGGGGTGGGAGGAGAGAGAGAGGATAGTGATGAGAGGGAGGAGAGAGAGGAAAGAGAGGACGAGGGCGAGAGCGAGAGAGATAGCGAGAGAGAGAGAGAGAGAGAGAGCGAAAGCGAGAAAGAGCGTGAGAGGCAGCGAGAGAGAGGGAAACAGAGAGAGAGAGATAAATATACGTAATTTGAGTATAGAATTCTACATCGATGAGCCATACCCAACTTTATTTAAATCACACTTTCTCTTCGTGCTCAACAAAGGCCTGTCCCTGAAAAACAGTTTTCATTAATATCACAGAATCTGGAAGCTGCCTTCCATATTATGAATTAATAAATATCATTTATGCGTGTTACTATTATTAGTGATGGGCACAATCGAATAATTTCAACAATCGAGATTTCACCTCTGGAGTGAAATTTACAATCGAATGATCATTCGAATGATTTCATTTCGAAAAATTATTTCACTTAGGCCAATCTCTCTATTCTTAGGAGAGCACGAGTTCTCAAATCTCGCATTCCCAAATCGGCTCGATACAACTGGCATTCGCCACAGATGAATGTGGGATCATCTAATCGCTTACTTCGCTGCACGTGCGGCTACCGCCAAAGGAGTTTGCGTTGGTAAAGCCATACATAACTAATTATTATTATGATATCTAATAAAACTGTCTTATCAAAGTGGTTGCAATTTTTTTCTCCCTTATCGTTCCCTTTTTATTTTCGTTAAGTTTAAGTTTAGTATCACTGAGGTCAAATCATTCGTACAATAAGTCGATTTCGAAAATTAAAATTAGTCGCCGTACTGGTAATAAAAAATCTATACTTTTGAGAGTTTTTTTTATAAAATCAACGCATCAGTCTAATGTGGAATGTAAGCTGTGCAAGAAACGGTTTCTTTCCATTTTGTATATAACATTTTTGTTAAGTCATTTATACTGAATCTGGCATCTAATTTAAGAATTCGTTGTATTTCGAATTGTGCCACGTAGCCTTTCAAACATTAAAACTTGAATAAGAATTATTTTTAATCTTCGTTGATGTCGAATGACTGAATAAAATTTAAATAAATCGAAATGCGCGCTTTGATATTTCTATGCTAAATACGGCGCAAGCAAAATTAACCCGTATGACACGCTACAAAACGTGCGATAGGTTCGTAAGTAACCCAAATGTGGCGTTCCCAGCTCCAACCGAAGCTGCAGTGTACCACAAACTACGAAAAATGCCCTACACGGTTTACGTAAATGAAAAGAATTACTCATATCACGTGATCATAATTTAGTTTTGCTTGCAAAATATAGAGTGATCTAGTCTCTGCTTGGATGTATCCAGATAAAACAGTTTACTACAATGTATCACTTTCACTCTTAGAATGTTTTATATTCTAAGCTTTCACTTTTAACACGTAACCATACTTTACCACATTTAACTTTTATTTATTTTTTTATTAAAAATTATTTGTGTAGTGATTAGTGTACACATTTTTTTACTTAGTTTTTATTGATCTTAGTTTTATTGTATAGACTTTTGTAATTATTAGTGTAATACATAGTTAATAGTGTTATTTATCTTTTTACATACATGTACTTTTAGTGTAGGCATTAGTGTACATATTTTTTTTACACGAGCCTGAAGTTACATTGGCATTTTTTTTCAAGGACATTCGCTTTTGGTATTGTACCAACCTAACAAAAAAAAAATAACTAAATAATTCGGCTTGATATTACATTCGCTTTTTTTAAATACCTATATGAACGCCTTTGTTTAATATGAAATAGTGATGTAATAATTAGTAGTCAATTCGAAACAACCACCTCAATGTCGGCAATTGCGCGTATACAAATACAGAATACGTGAATTCCAAATTAATTTACAAATTTTGAGCGGGTTTTGGAAGAGGAGGATTATTGGAATAAGGTAGCACAAGGTCCCACCTTTAAGGCCCTATAGACCGTTTTTCGAAAAATACCTTACAATTCGAAAAATCCACCTCGATGTCGGCAATTGCGCTTATACAAATATAGTTGGCGTTAATTCAAAATTAATTTACAAAATTTGAGTAAGTTTTGGAAAAGGAGGATTATTGTAATAAAATAGCACAAGGTCCCACCTTTAATGCCCTATAGTCCGTTTTTCGAAAAGTACCATACAATTCGAAAAATCCACCCCGATGTCAGCAATTGCGCTTATGCAAATATAGTAGGCATCAATTCAAAGTTAATTCACAAAATTTGAGCGAGTTTTGGAAGAGGAGGATTATTGGAATATGGTAGCACAAGGTCCCACCTTTAATGCCCTATAGTCCGTTTTTCGAAAAGTACCGTACAATTCGAAAAATCCACCCTGATGTCGGCAATTGCGCTTATGCAAATATAGTAAGCATCAATTCAAAGTTAATTTACAAAATTTGAGCGAGTTTTGGAAGAGGAGGATTATTGGAATATGGTAGCACAAGGTCCCACCTTTAAGGCCCTATAGACCGTTTTTCGAAAAGTACCATACAATTCGAAAAATCCACCTCGATGTCGGCAATTGCGCTTATACAAATATAGTTGGCGTGAATTCAAAATTAATTTACAAAATTTTAGCGAGTTTTGGAAAAGGAGGATTATTGGAATATGGTAGCACAAGGTCCCACCTTTAATGCCCTATAGTCCGTTTTTCGAAAAGTATCGTACAATTCGAAAAATCCACCCCGATGTCGGCAATTGCGCTTATGCAAATATAGTAGACATCAATTCAAAGTTAATTTACAAAATTTGAGCGAGTTTTGGAAGAGGAGGATTATTGGAATATGGTAGCACAAGGTCCCACCTTTAAGGCCCTATAGACCGTTTTTCGAAAAGTGCCGTACAATTCGAAAAATCTACCTCGATGTCGGCAATTGCGCTTATACAAATATAGTAAGCATCAATTCAAAGTTAATTTACAAAATTTGAGCGAGTTTTGGAAGAGGTGGATTATTGGAATATGGTAGCACAAGGATTTGGGTACCTGCCAACAACATATTGGAGAGTGAGATCTTCTCTACAATAATATGCAGGTTCACAACGCAAAAAGTTTTCCATACAAGTGGTAGGAGCACATGGACTGACCTTGTTTAGTATTAACTTTTCTTCACTGATGACTTTACTAAATCTTACCTTTTTAAAATACCTGGACTCAAAATGGGTTTTAGATTTTGATACAGGACGTTTTTTCCACACTTCTTCAACTAGTGCATTAATAGGATCGGAATTAAGTTTACGGGAACGAATGCCTTTAGATCTATCCTGTGGTTTAATTGATTTACTTTTCTGGATGACATTTCTCTACCTCGATTTTTGGAAATTGCTTGATTGAGAGGAAATGTTTTTTTTTTTGCAAATCGAACAAATTAGATGTAAGAGATGTCATGGAAGATATATTTTTTCTGCGCTTTAACCGTGGAATGAATTTGGTTTCGATGCATAAAGATTCCATTCGCTGCTGCAATTTTGTAATAAACCTACCGATCTTATCCTTCATCTTATTTCCAACAACATCGTGCTTAATTTGTTTGAAACAATTTTCCACAACAGCATTAGATACGCGTTGTTCCTGAGGATTCAATAAAAGTCCCGACCACAAAGCAATGCAAGGCATATATTTATTTAAGAGAAGTTCCGCAAATTGAGGACAATGAAATGGATTCAATGTAGATGAATGCATGCTTTTGGCTTTTACTTCGATCTCGCCATATATTACACTGAAATGTTGAAACATTAGCGTATCTCGAGGAGAGTGGGGAAAATTTTCACAATCGTCGGAAATACTTGCTCTTTCTTCAATTTCCATGTCTGTTACAATTCTATATTGCCCACTACTCATCGCAGAGAAGGCATCCTGCACATATGTCGTTTCATATGGACTCAATAAAATCGTCAGGAATTCCTTAAATAATTTATTTACCTCGTCCATAGTTTTCGACATAATCAAAGAAGCAATACCATCTAGAAGAACACTGCCTACCTTTTTCCCAACATTAATACTTTTGATACGTCTGGCTATGATGTGCATAAAATGAGCACAGCAAATGTGAATAGGTACTAAGCCTTTAAGATGAGACGAATTACCTTTATTACGTAAATAATTGAAAGTAATATTTACGTAATGCAACACATTCATATTATTCCATCCGTTCAAAAAGCTATTTATGGAAGCCCAACTCCAATCTACAACAACTCGGGAGAAACATGGCCAACCGTGGGAGTTTTTTTCCACGAAGTGCTTAAATTTAATCAAAAAGCTGGTGATTGAGTCGGTACCGTGGGTACTCGAAATTTATTCTAAAATGGGAAGTACGGTGTCATTCACTTGTATGACACCTGCGTAGTAAAATATGCGCTTTCCTTGAAAATTGCAATTTAAATCCCTAACCAGTGATCCCGTAGCGTCGTTCTACTTGAAACTTTGAGTACAAACAAACGTGAAGTGGAAGACCAACAAACTGTATGTATTGGTTGTCTTTTAATCTCCCTTCTTCATATTTCAATAATAAATCCTAAAAATCGTTAGAAGATAAATCGTTGTCAAACAAAGCCTCCGATGTTGCCTTTTGCATAACGCTTAAGCTCCTATAACCTTGAAAATTCCCTAATGAAGCGGAAAGAGGATCTAATTTCCTAGTAAAGTCTAATTGGAGTGATCTGGGATTTTGATGAACCAAGGAAGTCTTTACTTCCTTTCGTTCCTGACCTTTTAAATAATAAAACTGAGGTTTACCACTGTGCACAAAAGATACATGGTTGGAAAGGGCGATGATGTGAATTATATTCCCTGCTTTTGACAAACATATAAATTTGAATTTTCTGCACCCAGGATACTTACAAACCGCGTAGTCAACAAATTTATTTTTTCGAACGTGAAATCCTGTAAATGATAATACGCAGTATAACTGATGGACAACCATTGCGTTCTTTAATGCCTTTCTATACTTATCCAAATTAAAATTAGATGTAGGTGTAATGTTGTAAGAAATGTCGAATTCCGCAAGGAAGTGGGAGAACAGTTTGTTTTTTAAAAAAATTGTTTGCGTAGAGGGTATCTGCACTTTACTGAAATCGAACGGTAACACGGAGGAAACTACTGAATTTTTGTTCGAAATAAAACTTCGTTGTTGCTCTGTGCACATCGGAGATTTATGTAAAGACACTTCAGGCGACGACCTAGTTCCTACGGCACTAATGATATTTTTTTTAAGCGACGAATCAGATAAATTTGGATTGCTTTCAAAATCGAAATAATATTCCTCAGCATTCCACTGATGTGCGTCAAAATCAATTGCACTGAGATTATCAACATTCGATACGGGTGAAGACAAGTTTGGCAAATGACGTGAATGTTTCAAAGAACATGGGGAAACTTCCCGCAAAGGAAATTCAGGAGAAGTACAAATTTCCATATTAGCAACATTTTGGACAACATCGTTGGATAAGCAACCTTTCTGTGTATGAGAATCACTCTCATCAGTACAAGTAATGCGGTTAATCACTCTCACTTTAGCACGAATTAATTCTTCCATCATTAATTTAATGTTCCCAGCATTTGCATTCCAAATTGCACACAAATAATTTTTGAATTTATTATTACATTTAAATCCTAAACTTGTATTAATGTGAGTGGTTAACTCGTTATTAGAATAAAAATTAATATTACTTACCTCTTCTTGGATTTCTGCAATTAAAACTGCAAGGATTTCGCTGTCGATATGCATGTTAATGTTGCAAGTCGTTATAAGTAAATAAGTTGAAACTAAATATGAAAATTTCTTACGCCGTAAATAGTTATGCAAATGCGACAAAAAGAACTTTTCAGTTAAAGAGTCAGAAATAGAACATAAAAGGGCTAACCGCCATAAACAATGTAGTAATCCGACATGCAATTTCCTAAATCGAAAAAGTAAACAACTCGTACTGGATGGACATTTGAAATAACGATAACAAAACAGAATACGAGGTGCCGTATCATTCTGTACCTCTGTGGTATATTATTACTATTCGTATTTAACTATGATTGAAGCAATTTTTAGTTAAAAACATATAATTCGACATAATGGTATAGGTATATGTTACTATTAGGAATTCCAATTTCACCATAATTATTTGTTGTTTAATTAGGTGTTCGGTAATTTGCAGATTATAAATAAAAAGTGAAAGAATTGCTTGGTAAATATTTATTTAATAAAATCTGTCCAGAAGCGGGCAAAGGAATAAATTTACGTGTTCGACAGATTCCAGTGCCGTAGTGTTGTTTTACGATAAAAAATTTAAAACATAAGCAATATTGATTAGATATGTATGTAGATATGTATTGATTGTTTGGATTGTCAACTCATTGTCGCAAATTGTTAATACCATTATCGACCACATTTTTAATAATTCTAATCAAATGAATTACTCATAATTGAACTATAAAGTATCCAGTGTGTTGTTAATAATATGATTTAAGTATTCAATAAAACTTAATTAATTAAAAAATTCATAAATTAATTTCAATTCACACCTATATTTGCATAAGCGCAATTGCCGACATCGGGGTGGATTTTTCGAATTGTACGGTACTTTTCGAAAAACAGACTATAGGGCATTAAAGGTGGGACCTTGTGCTATTTTATTACAATAATCGTCCTTTTCCAAAACTCGCTCAAATTTTATAAATTAATTTTGAATTCACGCCAACTATATTTGTATAAGCGCAATTGCCGACATCGAGGTGGATTTTTCGAATTGTAGGGTACTTTTCGAAAAACGGTCTAGAGGGCCTTAAAGGTGGGACCTTGTGCTACCTTATTCCAATAATCCTCCTCTTCCAAAACTCGCTCAAAATTTGTAAATTAATTTGGAATTCACGTATTCTGTATTTGTATACGCGCAATTGCCGACATTGAGGTGGTTGTTTCGAATTGACCACTAATTATTACATCACTATTTCATATTAAACAAAGGCGTTCATATAGGTATTTAAAAAAAAAAGCGAATGTAATTTCAAGCCGAATTATTTAGTTATTTTATTTTTTGTTAGGTTGGTACAATACCAAAAGCGAATGTCCTTGAAAAAAAAAGCCAATGCAACTTCAGGCTAGTTTTTTTTACTTAGTTTTATTGTGTAGACATTCGTAATTATTAGTGTAATACATAGTTAATGGTTAGTGTTATTTATCTTTTTATATATATGTACTTTTAGCGTAGTCATTAGTGTACAAATTTTTTTACTTAGTTTTATTGATCTTAGTTTTATTTTATAGACTCTTATGTTAGTATAATGGGTTATGTCAAGTGTAGTGTTCCGGGCTGTAAAGACAAATTGTCGATTAGACATCGTTTTCCAAATCCCAAGAGTGATTTAACTCGAATGAGGGAATGGATTAAAAAAATGAATAATCCGAAATTGTTAGTGCTCTCTTTTGATGAGATTTATCGGTTAAAAGTGGTTTGCCATCAGCATTTTAATAAGTGCTTCTACACAAATGGTTGTAAACGATTACATCGGAATGCAGTTCCAAGAGAACATTTGATCAGTGTTTCTGAAACCATTCATAATTATAAAGGTAATAATATTACATATAAATACATTGTAAAAATTGAAAATTATTATTATAGACATACATGCGAAACATTCATATGCAAAAGCCACTCCGAAAACTTGTCAGTTGGATGATACTATGCCAACATGTCCATCAATCGCAGTTTCGAATCCTCATAGTAAAGAATTATTGGATATTAATGCATCTCAAAATGCTAATGTTGAGTGTGCCATTAATATTAATGACTCCTAAAACTGTTTTGCAAGAAATTGGTATTAAGAATATTTCACAATTAACACCATGAAAAAAACATTTATATGGTAAAGTTAAACATTTTTACAGAAAACACAAACAAATTTTGCATAGCAAACAAAATTTTAAGCAACGTTTGTTTCAAGCTCAGAAGTACATGGCATAAAAAGGATTAGAAGAAAGTATTTCTAATTTAAATAAAACTGCAGCACAGTTTATTCGTTTTCAATGTAGAGAGGCATTAAAATTTAAAAAACATAGCAGATTCACTAGTGATGGAAAACTAATGTCACTAACCCTTTATAAACAAGGACCAAAAACGTATAGATTTTTATCAAAAATCTTTATTTTACCAAGTAAATCTACGCTAAATAAACTATTGAAATCTATAAACTTTGAAGCTGGAATCAATATGAACATTATTCAATCCTTGGCCACAACAGCCGAGAAAATGGATACATCCGACAAATATGTAACTGTAATATTTGATGGGATGGCTATTATGCCATCTGTTAATTTTAATGAAAGATTAGGATATGTGGAAGGTTTTGAAGATTTTGGTGTGAACAATCGTACAATTGAAATAGCTGATCATGTGTTAATGTTTATGGTGCGAGGGTTGAAAGAGAATTTTAAGCAACCATTAGCATATGCTTTTTCTGCTCGTGGAGGCGCCCGACATTACCAAATAAAAGAATTATTATTGCAATTATTAACATTATTAATAAATGCTGGATTTTATCCAATATCAACAGTATGTGACCAATCTACAACTAACGTAAAGTTAATTAATGACTTACTTAATGATACTAGATCAAATTATCTAAGAAGAGGGAAAGAATGCAAAGGCTTGTATGAATGTGATAATGGTCCTAATACCATTGGAGGCTTGAAAGCATTAACTGATGAACACATTTACGAGTACAAAATGAAGAAAATAAAAGTCGAGCATGCAGCACAGATTTTTAGTTCAAGGGTAGCTTCAACTTTAAAATTAGCAAGTTCATTAGGTATGTAATGCAGTTAATTATTCACTTTTAAATGTGGATCTTTTACAGATAGTGATTACACGAGGTGCTGGAGAAACTGCAGAGTTGCTATACTTCTTTGATCGTTTATTTGATTCCTTCAACGGCAGTTCCGTGTTGCCAAAGAAAGGGAAACTACTTCGGTGCGGCATTACTGACAACAGTGGACATCTATCGTTTTGTACGAATGAGGCTATACCTTTGTTACGGTCTATGAAGTTTGCTGTTACGAACAGTAAGGACAAGAAGAAACCTCCTAGTTTAACAAATTGGATATTTACCCTATACAACTTAATAGAATTATGGCAGATTCTAAAGAATGAAGGGTTCAAATATTTGTGGGTAGGCGTCTTAACCAGGATCCGCTCGAAAATTTGTTTGGAAAAATAAGAAGTCACGGTGGACAATTTGTGAATCCAAATGCACCTTCTTTTATAGGTGCATTTAAAAGTGTTATTATAAACTCCACCGTCAATTTATACCAAATGTCCTTTAATTGTGAAGACGACAAAAGTGACAATCTATTTAATACCATACAATACTTTTTTTAAATTCCAAATTGATAATGTTAATGTGAATTATTATAAGTTTTTGTTATGAACGAGTAAGTTCAAAGGTAAATATGTAATTAAAAATTATTATTAATTTTATTAAATACATAAATAAAAAGTTTACGTCGAGTAGGATTCGAACCTACGACCTGTACTTTGCTAGAGTACCGCGCATATATACATAAAGACAAAATTTGCATCGATTGGGTCTTGAACCTTGATGGCGCAGTTGGTTGGCGCGGTACTCTAGGAAAGTATAGGTCGAGGTTCAATCTACGAAAACTTTTATTCCTCGAGTTAGTGATGAATTAAGTAATTTGTCACATACTTTTGTTGCAGGGTTTATTCTAAAAAAAATTAAAAAAACTATGTAGGAATTGTGAAACATTTAATCAAAACCTATTCTAAACTGATTATAATAATCAGTTAATCAAGATTAGGGAATATGGTGGTGATTGGAATGTACGATTATGTTATCCTACACAACAGTTTGTGAAATTATTTAATAGTTTTAATGAGATCATAAAGTCATACTTGTTAAATAATCCCCAAGATATTTACCTAAAAGTAAACATATGCAACCATTTAGCTAGAGTTAATCAAAATTCTATATATTGTGAAACTCACATCAATGATATAGTTGATATTATTACTACCATTTCAGTTCGAATGCTAATCCATAGTTGGTGTAATGATGTCAATCGCAAACTGAATGGTAGAGATAATAAAAGACCATATAATGGAAGTGATGAAGTAAAAAAGAAGGCACTTAAGATACTCGCCAAACGAAAAAAATATGTTTAATAAGTGTTCGATGTTTAATTTATTTTAGTTGGTATACTCCAAATTTACTTAATAGGATCTTCCCCATCTTATATGAAACTGACATAGTTGTCTATTAAAATTAAAATCAGTATTACAATTAAATGTTTTTATGTATTTCTTTATAAGGGCAATCAGTTTCACAAAATTAATTCCATGGCATTGTTGGAGATTAATTTGATGAAACTGATTGTTCCTTAACAAAATTAAAAACATTTAATTGTAAAACTGATAATATAAGTAGGTATTCCAAATTAATGACTTCGTAGTATATTTAAAATTTCCCGCTTTGCCGCCATTACTAATGTCGTTTCGCTTACAAAATGCAGAGGGCAGTATTTTCGTTTTTTTACAATGCCTCCGTAAATCATCTACAGTGTACGTAACTTGTGCAGTGTACTAGAGTTGAAATACTTTCAGAACAATACAGTGCGCACAAACCAATATTGGTCAAAATTCGACAATTTGCCGTCGCGTGCGCAATTCATAGGCGTAGAAATTTTAAGTAGTTTATTTACATTTTGGTGCATGCTTGAGTTATAAGTTATATTTCTTACTTTTACATTTTCTTTTAATAAACAGTTCTTTTCACAGCTCTTTTTGACCTTTCGTGTACATTTTGGTAAGTTTGCAATATCTGTGCTTTAAACGTAATTTACAAGTATGTTTTTTGTCTTTTTATAGTCACCAAACAATGGCAAACAGATCGGCGTTCGTGGAAAGATTCTGAATAGTCAAGCTCGAGAAATTGTTGCCAGCGTCATAAAATTCATGACAAAGGAAGCCAAGGAGGGAGTGACAATCCCTTTGCCAAACTTTAAGGAGAGAATTTTAGCTGCTACGAAGATAGGTGAATTCACTTATCGTAAAGTTATATCAGATATGAAGGGAATTTCCCAAGGCAAAGCAACAAAGTTTTCTTCACCTAGAAAAAATGAAAACAGTCCAAACCCTAAAAGTAATTTGTATCAGGGGGAATTGGAGCAGATAAAATCCATTATACATAATTTTTATGTTATTGAAAAGAGAGTGCCTACGTTAAAAGGTAATGAAACAATTTTTACATGGTAAATATAATTACATTTAAATTAACAGGTATCCACAATAAAATTCTGCAAAGGGATATTGATTTTAAAGGTGGACTTTCGACTTTGGGAAAGATTATTAAAAAATTGGGTTTTCGATAAGTCATATAACTATTTGTGACATTCACTCATATTAACGTATTGCATAAATTTGTAGATGGTGCAACACTGTTGATAAAAAGAAGGTTCTGATGGAATCATATGACATACGTTTAAAGCGTATCCAATATTTACGTCAACTGCAGCAATGCATTCAAGATAAGAGACCAATTATTTTTACAGATGAGTCCTATATCAACAGTTGTCATACAAACCCAAAAAATTGGACAGATAATTCTACTCTGGCTTTTAAAAAACCTATTGGCAAAGGTCCACGTGTTATCATGGTACATGCTGGTGGATCTGAAGGTTTTGTTAATAATGCACTACTTATGTTCAGATCAGGTACGAGATCATTATCATAATTGCAGTCTAAAACTAAATCTTATTAATTATAGGAAGTACATCAGGAGATTACCACAACAATATGAACCATACAAATTTTATGCAGTGGGTACAGAAGCAGCTGTTTCCGAATATACCAAAGCGAGCTGCACTTGTCATCGATAATGCATCATATCACAATATGGTAATAAATAAAGATCCAACATCCATGACCAAAAAGGACGATATGATTATGTGGCTTTGTCAACATTCAATTATGCATGATCCTCTTGCAACAAAACCTGTGTTGTATGCAATCATAAAGGAGCATAAGTCAAAGTGCAAACAGTATATTTTAAATACTGAATTAGCAAAACATGACCATATAGTGCTTAGACTTCCTCCGTATCATCCAGAACTAAACCCAATTGAGAAAATATGGGCTGCAGTGAAGTAGTACGTTGCATATAGAAATACTATCTTTAAATTAAGGGATGTAATAAAATTAGCTGAAGAAAAATTTGCCACGATAACTCCTGAAGATTGGGCAAACACATGTTGATAAAGTAGTTGAAGAATACAAGTACAAAGAACACATGTTTGACAAATCATGATGATTTTAGATTTGTTGTGAATACAGGCGATTCAGATGAATCTACTGAAGAATCTTCCGATGATGAAAATGAGGGGGATCTTGGAATTTCTCTATATTGCCTGACTCTGACTTACAACAAGCAGGGCCGAGCACAGAATAAAATAATTTATTAGGGAATATTTACAATTTACACACATTATAGGTACTTTACAACTTGTTCAGTTCCCACAATGAAACACACCTTAAATCGTGATCTATTTAATGTTTTGTGAATTTTATAAAACTAAGGTGAATGTGTAGTTTCAACCAAAATGAAGTGTGTTGATTCAATTGTTTAATCCCTAAAATAAAATCTATCATTTCTTAATTGTTTTTGTATGTATTTATGATAACCTATTTACCAGAATTTTACATTAGGTATACTAAAAATAAACTTTAGCAATTGTAATTTCCTATGATTAGATTTTTGTCATAAGTTGTTTTGTGGCATAATTTTAGCGAAAGATTTAATTATAATTCTCAATTCATTTTTGTGAGTTAGCATTTTATATTTCTGTAAATATTTACGTGTTCATTTTATATTCTGTTTGTGAATAAATAAATTTAAAAAAAATTTTAAAATTTACTCCTAAATCAAAGTAATAAGTAATCGCATTCAAACTAATAAGAGTCTGGTGTGGTTACTCCTTGTTCCTTTACTACTTGTGTTATTAATTTGAAAGCTTTTGTTATACACATCTACCTTTTAATTAATGTGAATTCGTTTACATAGTTTTCTAAAATACAGTATGCTTTTTTGGGGGCGTTTCAAATAGTATATTTAATTTTTTAATAAGTTTCAACACATTCGACATACTATTAAACTGTCCCTCAAAGAGCCGGATATTAAGGTTTCCTTTCATGCTTTGCGGGTACATGTATCATTTTACAGTAGTTTAGGATAAATTATAAGATTGTACTTTTGTATAGATCATTTTGTTATTCTGTAAATAAAGTTATTCAGCAGACATTGTTGACGAGTATTAAAGGAGCTCCAAAACAAAACTGCGCCTATTTGTAATCGTGTAAACTAAGCTATAATTGCTAAATTTCACAAAACATAGTCTTATATAAATTATTGCTTGGTTTAACTTGAATTTGTAACATTTCCATAACCCATTTATGAAATTTTCGTGCAACGCCACTGGCAAACCAGCTGATTTTCGCGCAACTTTTCATGACTCACTTAGTTGTGAAAGTATTTCTACTCTAATAAGTAATAATGCGAAGATGACTGATACGACGGAGTGAGTGTTGATTTCGACCAACAAACCATTCGAATGATTTTCGCATAAGCACTCGAGATATACGTACAATCGAATGAATGATTATTTTCAATTCTAGAGGTCGCATCACTTAACAATTATTTCTTCAATATTACTAAACAAAAAACGTACGTCAAAAGATGGAGTGGATTGATAAAACAATTATTAAACTAGAACCTGAAGCAGAAGCACAACTGAATTTATTTCTTACTCAGAAACATGTTATATTAAATAATGATCCAATCAAACCAGAAATTGGGGACGATTTTAATAATATTAAAATTAAGAATGAATTAGAAGACATTATAATTGAAGAAGACATATCACATTTAAATCGTATTGGCAGTGATATAAAGGAAGTAGATTATTTAAAAAATTATGAAAGTGACCAATGCAATTATTCAGCAAAAGTAAAACAAAATTTAAGGAAGCATCTTTTAGTACACAATTCAAGTAAAGATTACAAATGTGACCGATGTAGTTATTCAACAAACGTGAAAATCTGTTTACAAAATCATCTTGTAAAACACAATCCAAGTCTTGCTAAATACAAATGTAAGCAATGTGATTATGTAACAAACTTTAAATGTCATCATAATACACATATTGAAAAACATAATTCAAGTAAAAATTACAACTGTGACCTATGTAGTTATTCAACATATGTGAAATGCAATTTACAAAATCACGTTATAAAACACAATCCAAGTATTGCTAAATACAAATGTAAGCAATGTGATTATGTAACATACTATAAATGTATTCTTAATAAACATAGTAGAAAACATAATTCACGTATAGATTACAAATGTGACCGATGCAATTATTTAACAAACGTGAAAGGCAATTTACAAAATCACCTTGTAAAACACAATCCAAGTATTGCTAAATACAGCTGTAACCAATGTGATTATGTAACAAACAATAAAACTCATTATAATAAACATAGTGAAAAACATAATTCAAGTAAAGATTACAAATATGACCGATGCAGTTATTCAACAAACGTGAAATGCAATTTACAAAATCACCTTGTAAAACACAATCCAAGTATTGTTAAATACAAATGTAAGCAATGTGACTATGTAACAAACTATAAATATGTTCTTAATAGACATAATGCAAAACATCATTCACATATTGATTACAAATGCGACCGATGCAGTTATACAACAAACGTGAAATACAATTTACGAAATCACCTTGTAAAACACAATCCAAGTATTGCTAAATACAAATGTAAGCAATGTGATTATGTAACAAACTGTAAATCTCATCATAATACACATAGTGAAACACATAATTCAAGTAAAGATTACAACTGTGACCTTTGTAGTTATTCAACAAACGTGAAATGGAATTTACACCATCACCTTGTAAAACACAATCCAAGTGTTGCTAAATACAAATGTAAGCAATGTGATTATGTAACAAACTATAAATCTCATCATAATACACATAGTGAAACACATAATTCAAGTAATGATTACAAATGTGACCGATGTAGTTATTCAACAAACGTGAAACGCTATTTACGAAAACACCTTGTAAGACACAATCCGAGTATTGCTAAATAGAAATGGAACAAATGTGATTATGTAACAAACCATAAATATCTTAATACACATAGTGGAAAACATAATTTACGTGAAGATTACAAATGTGACCGATGTGAAGTGCTATTTACAAAAGCACCTTGTAAAACACAATCCAAGTATTGCGAAATAGAAATAAAACAAATGTGATTATGTAACAAACCATAAATATCATCTTAATACACAGTGCAAAACATAATTCAAGTAAAGATTAAAAATGTAACTGATTAAAAATGTAACTGATGCAGTTATTCAACAAACGTGAAACTTTATTTACAAAACCATCTCATAAAACACAGTCAAGGTATTACTAAGTACAAATGTAAGCAATGTGATAATGTCACAAACTATTAAGATCGTCTTAATACACATAGTGCAAAACATAATTCAAGTAAAGGTTACTAATGTGACCGATGTAGTTATTCAACAAACTTGAAATGCTATTTACAAAGCACCTTATAAAACACAATCTAAATATTGCTAAATACAACTGTAACCAATGTGACTATATCAAACAATAAATGTCATCTAATACACATAGTGCAAAACGTAATTCACATAAAGGTTACAAATGTGACCGATGTTGTTATTCAACAAACGTAAAACTCTATTTACAAAACCATCTTGTAAAACTCAATTCAAGTATTGCTAAATATAATTGTAACCATTGTGTTTTTGTAACAAATCTTAAAAGTATTCTTAATATACATAAAGCGAAACTTAATTCACGGAAAGTATACAAGTGTGGTCAATGCACGTATTCCACAAATGTGAATCACGTTTTACATAGACATGTAAAGCAACATTCAAGTGCTGCAATATATGATTCATGTGTTTGATTCCAATTACAAATGTGACAAAAATTAAGTGATGTTTAAAAAAATAATTTGTAAAGTGCAGTGGAATTCTGTTACGGTTGCCAAAAACTTTGTTAGCCTCACATTTGCACTTGTGCGACAAATATAAACGTAGAGCATGAACTTTAGATTAATCATTCCTGTAAACTGCTAATTGTGAGAACAAGTACATTTGTACCATATTGGTTTGTTTTAATGCACACTTAGCAGTACTCTACTATATTATTAAATACAAGTGCACCTATTGTGTACTTATGACATTAGATTTATTAGCTGTGTGACTAATGCATGTATGCAACAAGAGTAAATGTTATTTAAAGAACCGTCTTGTACTTAATTGCAAATATGACTAAAAGACAAGGCATTTGCTTTGGCCCATGTGAATCTCATTTAAGATTCTGGTGATAAATTTAGATGACCTAATCAGACATTAAAACACAAGATTTCTTTACAAGAATTGTAATATTAATATGTTGTTTTCTGAGTTAAAGCTAATATTTATACAATATACAGGGGTTTAAAAGTTATGCATCACATTTACATGTTAATTAATAGGAATTTATTGATACAAAGATTGAGAATAGTGACAATACTATAATAATTTTTATAATAGCATTTGGTAGTAAAAATATGCATTAGATTTATGATTAAGGCACTCATTAGTTGTGTACTCTTAAATTCAGCTAGTAATATTTTTTTTATTATTTGATAAACAAGAACTTTTAAACTTTGCTAATATAATAATAATAATAATAGTGTCCGTTGTATGTAAAGAACTTTTAATTTAGGTTGTGTACATTAGTCCTAAAGGTTAACCGATTATAGAGGTATGGTGGCTTTTTTTCGATAATAATCTTATAATAAAGCAACTTGGCTTGTAGTAACCTTCGATTTGACGTCTAACCACCCAATTTCATCTATCCTGTTCCTAATTCTCTCTCTTTTCTTAAAGGAAAAAATAAATTGTAAACATGGATTTTGTACCTGATGTATTATATTTACATCAAGATTGACGAAACATTTGCCATACACAGTGCTTCCAAAATTAAAGTGTGATAAAACTAAAGAGTCACACAGGATTTTTTTGTATGTTATGACATAGAATGTGTCTATTTACTTGCACCGTAATACCTCTACAGTAGTTTAGTGATATTGTGTTTTAAAACGTCGTATCTACGTACAACTCTAAGTTTTTTGAAACATTTGCTGCACAAACATTTACACCTTGGATCAAAATTTTAAGTTGGCTCATAATTTCAGCCCTACGTTTTCGATTGCCAAAACCAAGCACTGTTGATGTAGGATTTATCATTAAGCAATGATGACAAGAAGCTTCAATAAGATGTGACAACTCTGGGTTTGTATAGTGTGAGGTAAGGTAAACATATGCTGCTTGGGATGTGAAGTACAGTTGGGTATCCGTATCATCTGTGTTTAAATGGAATTTTCAATATGAAACATCAGTATGTAGGAAAGAAGTGTAGATAGCAAGTAAAGTAGGACCTAAAACAGACCCTTATGTAACTCTGACTTATGAGTGGTTTTTCAGATACATTATTTCCAATTCTCATTTTTTTAAACCCGTGGGTAAGATACCGAAAAAAGAAGTCACAATATCAGCAAATCCCATAGAGTGAAAGATAAATAAAGGAAGGATGTCTTTGATCATGTCAAAAGTTTTAGAAAAATCTATCAAAACTAAAGTCCCACACTTTACTTTACTATCAAGAGCCCGAAATATAGTAACGCTGAGCAATGCCGTTGAATGGCTATAACCTGACCGAAATCCAGATTGTACCGGGAGTTTAATTAATAAAGAAGGATGTCTACATATGAGAAACTATACGCATTGCACAGTTTTTGGGAAAACATTGATAGCAAAAGTGACCGAGAGAAATTGCTGGCAATTAGTTTCAAGTTCCTGCGATGGCTGCTATGGAGCGTACACAAACACCAAATTAGAAAATCTGCTTTTATAGTTTTGTTACAAGCTACATAAGCTTAAAAAAATTTTTTTATTTAGCAATTTGCTCTATTTTGTTAAATGAGGGGAGGGAAGAGGCACTCGAAGAAAATGTCGCAACTCCTTTTTAACTCAACCGGTTTTTATAAACTAAGTCTTGTTTGAGAGAGGCTTCTTGAGTGTTTATTTAAAGTATTAACTTTTTGCAATTTTCACGAAAACTATATTTACGAGCGCGCGTGTGTGTGTGTTGGTCTGTGTGCGTTTGTTTGTGTAAGTAAGTGAGTGATTGCGCGCGTGCGTGAATATGGCTGTTAGTAAGTTTTCCACGCTATGTTTACTTAGTATGTGTACCGAATTACCTTCCAACGTACATACACATATGTACGTATAAAAGGTTATGTAATCCACATTATTTCACTATCATAAAGTTCACAACGTTTGACAGTTTTGCCAAGATATATCAAAATATGTGTGCGCGCGTGAGTGTGTGATGTGTCTGCGTGTGCGTGTGTATGACTTCGTGTGAGAGTACGTGCGTTCGTTTGTGAGTGCGTGTGTACGTTCATAAGCGAACAAGTAACTGAGTGGATGTGTGCTTTCATGTGTATATGTATGCGTGCGTACGCTTGTGTTGTGTATGTTTGCGTGTGTGTGTGTGTGTGTGTGTGTGTGTGTGTGAATGCATGCGCGCGCGTGTGTGTGTATGAGTGTATGTGTGTGTGTGTGTGTGTGTGTGTGTGTGTGTGCGCGTGCGTAAGTGAGTAGGCGCATGCGTGTGTATGTGTATGCCTGCTAGTAAAAGTTTTCCACGTTGTGTTTACTTAGAGTGTGTATCGTATAACTTTCCAACCTACATACTCATACGTACGGATAGAAGGCTATGTAATCCATATTTTTTCGTTGTCACAAAGTTTACGTTTGAATAGTTTTGCCAAGATTTACCATGTGTGCGCGTGTGTGTATTGGTCGGGTGGGTGGGGGGTGCGTTTCTGCTAGTGGGTATCTGTGGTTGCGAGCGTGTATGGGTTGTATATGTGTGTTTGCCCGTGAATGCGTGTGCGCTTGCATGTGCTGTGTGTGCGTGGGTACATGTGTGCGTTCGTGCATGCATGCGTGTGTGTACGTATGTATGTGGGTGCTTGTGTTTATCAATGCGCGTGTGTGTGAGAGCGTATGTGTGGTGTGTGTGTGCTTGTCAATGCGCGCGTGCGTTTGTGTGTGTATACGTGTGTGTGTGTGTGTGTGTGTGTGTGTGTGTGTGTGTGTGTATTAAGTGGTAGTAGTTTCACTTTTTATATGTCCACGTGGTGGACGCGTTTTTCCACCCCTAAGGTTTCTTTTCGGAGGCCTTTTTCAACCCCTTTTTATCCCTAATTAAAGCCTTTTTGTTTTTTACCCGCTCACGTGAAGGACGTATTTTCAAACATTATTTTTTTATATAGTTTCTTTTCAAGGGTCAACCCTTGATGGAATTTTTAACCCTAATTATAATTGGTAGTATTAAGGGCCTTTTCGACAGCTAGGTCTTTTGTGCTCACTTACTTGAGAGATGTACATTTCAACCCTTGATGGAATTTTCACTGTTGTACTAAGAGCCTTTTTGGACATCAATTTTTTGTACTTGCTCACGTGAAGGGTGTATTTAGGGTTTGGTCTTGGGCTGGGGTTGGTCTTGGACTTGGGGGTTGATCCAGGCGTTAGCCTTTGGGCACTGGGGTTGGGTGACGACTTCTTTTCGGTGGTCTTTTTCAATCCTGATTAAGGCCTTTTTGATTTTTTCATGCCTACGTGGAGTCGTTTTTTGTTGATCATTTTTTATTAATTAATTAATTATTTTTTAACCCTGGGAAATTCTCGATCCTAATCTGTTGCCTTATAAGATTATCTTCTGTATTCTGATAAGGGTGCGCAAATTATCATTATATGAAAAAGATAGTAATCTGTGTCTACTATTAACATTTATTAGAGTTTGTTTTATCAGATATTTGAATGGTATAAAACTCATTTAAAGGATTGATTAGGTAATAATTACGTGCGGGAGAAAGTGACTGTATTTCCCGGTATTACTTTATTAGAATATTTTTATCAAATGAAATTGTTATTACATTTATTTAAATGCCTATCTACAGATTGTTTAACATACGAAATTTATTTATACATTGATTACGTGTTAACTTGTAAGACACGTCTCGCTGAAGGGCACAATTGTATGCGCGTCCTAACATAATCTGATAACTTATAAGATGATCTTAAATCTGTATTCGAGTATACAAGTTTTCATAATAAAATTTATTAGAGTCGATATGCCGTTTATTTCAAGTAATTGTTTCAAAATATATAAAATGCGTGAGAGTGGACCTGTATTATTTGTTGTAATGTGTGTTATTACACTTTCTTTTCAATTGCCGGTTGTAACCTTCTACCTACACAATCTCCAAACTTATACATGAATTAATAACGACCTCCATTAGTTTAAAACACTATTGCTTGGTACCGCATTTTTATTTACGTCGAACTCGTATAAAGTTATTAACGCTTCATTTTAATGGAGCTATCAGCTGTACCTAATTGCAAGGTTGTTAAAACACGTCAGATGGTATTTCGAAATGTTTATCTAGTGGACTTCTGCAAATGCATTATGCAATTAAAAGAAGATAACGCCTTTGATATTAAAAAGATGATTAATACCTTTGTATTTCAATTTTAAAAACTTAATTATGAGGATCAGTCCAAACAAAATAGGCTTTTTTAATTATGTCCATTTAAAACTTGAAATATAAGAATAAAAGTGTATTTAAAGATTACTATCAAAGACTGTTCTGTAATAAAATGATGAAAGGGTTCTTTTAAACAAAGGTCTTAGATTGTAGAAGTGTATTTTCTACATCTAGTTAATTAAAATTATTTTTCAATGAATTTTAAACGACTGATATAGTTAAACAATGAGTGTTTTATACCGTAATGAATATGTTATAAAAACGTTTAGCTAAAATAAAAACGTTATTAAAATTATTACATTTCTTTTAATGCCAATTTTGGCTTCGTATGTACAAATTATGTTATTATTACCTAACTTCACCTTCAACAATAAGGTCATTCGGTATTAAAAGATAAACATCATACTTATTTACCTTGAGAAAGACATCGGCCTTGAAGTTAGCGATAAGCATGGCCTTGAAGTTGGCCATGAAGTTAGTCTTGTGAATTTCAAAACAAGTTAATTTGACCTTTGACCCTGCAAAATACTATAAAAGCGTACGCCAGGGTTTAATTGATTTAGTTCTTGTTTGAAGAGCGTCATATCGCTATGGAGTCTTTAACTGTTAACCAAATTTTGAGATTATTCAGTGCTGGCGCATTAACCGACGAGGGGCTAAAAAACGCATGCAATTTCGTTACTTATAAGATGTTATGTGAAAATGACACTATCGATTCGATAAATGTTTACAATGATTTTGTGGAGGCTGCACAACGGGTTGGTGGAATGTAAGTATATGCCTATTTTTTATTTTTAAATTTTAATTCTTTTTTAAAGCCCTGCTCAGGTAAACATGGATGATGTGTTTGACGATGATGAGATGATGGAAACTACAGATGCGGAGGATCTGATAACGGTATGCCTTTTTAATTTTCTATTGTTTCGTTTACTGAATGAGTAGATTACAGCAGAGCCAAACGGGCTCAGGTTCCCAGCAGCAGGCCGGACCATCCTCAGGGTTCAATCGTATTAATATAATTGGTGAATCAAATAGTAAATTTATTAAAAAATCAATACAACCTGTAAAACGCTACGATTTAACTTCAATGACGAGACGTGCAAGGATAATCCCTTAACATAGCTACAGGTAAAATATACCATTTACTAAAAATTTATCTAATACATATATTGTACAGGATGCGGATCCATCAGATCGTGTCGGTATCACGCTAAGAAATCCAAATTTCCCGGACAAACCAATCGGCCTGTCATTTAGAAGAGTGGACCAGTTGTCGGTGAAAGTGATAATGTCGCTGTTGGAAACGGTAATGCAGAGCAATGCTAGTTTTTTCTTCAGTGACTTGTTAGTTTTAAACGTTGATAGAGTGTCGGTACCTGTAGGCTATGGGCGCAAAAACCTGACGAGTTTAAAATTTGAAGACTTTTGCAAAGCAAAAACAAAGGGTATTATTGTTGTACCATCAACAATTAACGATAATAATTGTTTAGCTCGCGCTCTAGTTATAGCTATTGCGTTTAGAAGTAACGATACAATGCGTAGTAGTATGGTATTGGGTTATCCCTTACTTCAAGAACGAGCTACGCAGCTTTGCCAAAACAGTGGGGTAGATCTTAGTCAGGGCGGAAGTTATGAGCATATTCAGGCATTTCAAAATCATTTAGCTTCATATACCCTTGTAATTTATAATTCACGTGTAGGTGATTCGGTTTATTTTGAGGGTCCTAGGGAACCAGGTAGGGTAGTTTTAAATTTAATATTAGAAGACGAGCATTATCACGTCTTCAACAGTCTCACCTCAGCACTTACCTGCGGTTATTACTTCGAACAATGCAAAAAACGTTATAATAACAAAAAAGATCATATGCCCCGCGTGTCATCAGAAACTACCTTGTTCAGTTCAAAATCCTAAAATTGTCTGTAATGATTGCAGGAGATTTTTTTACGGTGTAGAATGTTTAAAAACAATAAGGAAGTGAACTATGCAAAAAATTGCGTAGATGTTTAAAACGTTTTAAAACAACTGAAGTAAAGGGTAAACATAGATGCGGATACAGCTACTGCTCTACGTACCAGAATCAAAAACCTATAGGACATTTCTGCTATATGACCGTTAACATGTTACGACGTGACAGTAGTAATGGTAAAGCATCTATGTTTATCTTTTACGATTTCGAGTGCATGCAGGAGAAGATGTGTGAGGGGACGAATGTTCGATTTCTGCATGAGCTCAATCTATGCGTGGTCACGAATGTTTGTTCCACTTGTATTCAGCACATCGACGATTTGGCTGAGCGATGCTCGACGTGTAGCAAAAGATTGCACATTTTCAGGGAAAATTCTGTTGAATCGTTTCTGTCATATGTTGCCGAGAGTGCGCGAAAATTTAAAGTTACATGCATCACGCATCACATGAAGGGGTACGACGGATGTTTTGTGCTCAGGTGCATGCTAGCTAAGAATAATCAATGGAGACCTAAGGTCATCTCCAATGGTCTAAAACTAATTTCTGTTCAGTGTGACGATATTAGGTTTGTCGACTCCCTTAATTTCATCACGTCACCGCTCTCGGCATTCCCAAAAACCTTCAATTTCCCCGAGTCCAAAGGTTATTTCCCATATCTCTTCAATACAACCGAGAATCATAATTACGAGGGTCCATTGGCACCACTTGAATATTATTGTGCTGATCAGATGTCGGTGAATGATCGGGAAAAACTTTTAGATTGGCACGCGCCCCAGAGTAATTATGTTTCCAAGATGAGTGAGGAGGCTACCACTATTGCTAGTGCCTGCAATAAAGTGTTTCGTAGGCGTTTCCTCAAAGAAAACACAATCGAGCTCATTCCTAAGGGTGGTTATAGACGTACCGACAACCAATCAAAGGTCGCAATACAATGGTTACGTTGGGTGGAGCATTCGCAACAAGTGACCATACAGCACGCAGGGAAAGCTCGTGTGTTTAGAACACCTGAAGGTGTTAAAGTCGACGGGTTTTGTGCAGAGTCGAATACGGTTTTTGAATTTCAGGGGTGTTAGTGGCACGGTTGCGATGAGTGTTTTCCCAATCAGGCCAACATGGATCCTAAACTGGGTGTAAGTACTTCCATGCTTGCACGGAACGAAAACACGGCGGCGCGGTCCCAGTTTCTACGCAAGCGCGGGTATAATCTAGTGGAGATGCGTGAATGCGATTTTAAAAAATAAATACTTGCTAACGACGAATTGAGAGCGTTTATTCAGAGTCTAGGTAATCAAGATGACGAACCATTAAACCCACGTGACGCGTTTTACGGAGGTCGCACTAATGCTAGCAAGCTTTATCATGAATGTGGCGGCGTTAGCGAGAAAATAATGTATTATGACGTGTGCTCATTATACCCAAATGTAAATAAATATTGTAAATGTCCTATAGCTCATCCGAAAATTCATGTAGGTTTAGATTGTAAGAAAATTTCATTGGACACGGTGGAGGGTTTAATTAAGTGCAGAGTACTACCGCCCTCTAACCTCTACCACCCTGTTTTACCCTTAAAAATGCACGGCAAGCTGATGTTCGTATTATGTAGGACTTGTTGCGCTGAGTTAAATCAAGGGGAGTGTGGACATAGTGGAACCGAGCGCAGTTTCGTTGGAACGTTTGTAGCTGACGAGCTGCGTAAGGCTATCACTAAAAATTATAAAGTCTTGGAAGTTTTCGAGATTTGGGAGTATGAGGTAACCACTTATAGTAAAGCCACGAAACAGGGCGGATTATTTAGCGGGTACATAGATAATTTCCTGAAACTACATAGCGGAATATTATGAGAAGGAGGGGATTGAATTAGACGCGAATAATATTAAGAAGAATCCCGGTTTAAAGTATCTGGCTAAACTAATGCTGAATTCTTTTTGGGGTAAGTTTGGTCAACGCGAAAATTTAACCCAGTGCAGTATTGTATCTGAGTCAAAGGACTTTTTCAAATTGTTTACCGATCCATTGGTTCAGGTGCAATCCATGATCCCTATTAATGATAATGTGGTAGTTGTAAATTGGGATAGACCTGAGGGTAAAGTTGAATCACAGAAAACTATTAATGTGTTCATAGCCGCTTACACGACAGCTCACGCACGTTTAGAATTATATAGTTACCTGGAAAAACTAGACCGCCGCGTTCTGGATTATGATACAGACAGTGTCATATTTGTCGCTAAACGCGACGACTGGAATCCGTCTTGCGGAGATTTCCTTGGCTAGATGACCGACGAATTGGAAGCGTACGGTAAAGGAAGTTATATAGCCGAATTTGTTAGTGCAGGACCGAAAAACTACAGTTATAATGTGTTTTCAACCAGTGAATAGACAATTAAATCAGTGTGTAAAGTGAAGGGTATTACCTTAAACTATAAGAATTCACGAGTTATAAACTTTGAAGCGATGAAAGATATGGTGCTTAGCAATAGTAAAGACTCTCTTTTTGTATATAATGATAGAAAAATAGTTAGAGACAGATGCTATAATGTATTAAGTAGAGTTGAATCTAAACAGTATACAATAAGTTACTCTAAACGACGTAGAATAGAAAACTTTGATACTCTTCCATTTGGATATAAGGAATAAATAATAAAAATATATAAACAGGAAAGAATTCTTTTATTTATAGACCCAACTCCTTGTCTTGATTCATTCTACAGCTCTGCGTTTTCGTGTTTTTCATGTTTGCGCATTTGTATGCTAGTGATTTTTTTGCGTTTGCGAATTTTCGTTTTCGATTTTCGCGTTTCTGAATTTGCGTGTTTGCGATTTTTAGTGATTTCGTATATTTGCCTTGCGGGCAAATAGTTGTGTTTGCGAGTTCTCGTTTTTCGTGATTTTGTGCGTTTGCATGTTTTCGTTTTTTGAGAAAGAGAGACCCGAGAGAGGATAGAGCGAGAGCGAGTGAGGGAGAGGTAGGTGGGGGGGAGAGGACGAAGCTCTACACATGCCTTACAAGAACGTCCTTATTAGAAATACAATGTATAAATAAATTTCGTATGTTAAACAATCTGTAGATCGGAATTTAAATAAATGTAATAACAATCTCATTTGATAAAAATATTCTAATAAAGTAATATGGGGAAATACAGTCACTTTTTTCCGCACGTAATTATTACCTAATCAATCCTTTAAATGAGTTTTATACCATTCAAATATCCGATAAAACAAACTCTAATAAATGTGTGGACACAGATTACTATCTTTTACATCTAATGATTATTTGCGCACCCTGATCAGAATACAGAAGATAATCTTATAAGGCAACAGATTAGGATCGAGAATTTCCCAGGGTTAAAAAATAATTAATTAATTAATAAAAAATGATCAACAAAAAACGACTCCTACACGTAGGCATGAAAAAATCAAAAAGGCCTTAATCAGGATTGAAAAAGACCACCGAAAAGAAGTCGTCACCCTGCCCCAGTGCCCAAAGGCTAACGCCTGGATCAACCCCCAAGTCCAAGACCAACCCCAGCCCAGGACCAAGCCCTAAATACACCCTTCACGTGAGCAAGTACAAAAAATTGATGTCAAAAAAGGCTTTTAGTACAACATTGAAAATTCCATCAAGGGTTGAAATGTACATCTCTCAAGTAAGTGAGCGCAAAAGACCTAGCTGTCAAAAAGGCTCTTAATACTACCAATAATAATTAGGGTTAAAAATTCCATCAAGGGTTGAAAAAGGTCTCCGAAAAAGAAGCGAGTACAAAAAAGGCTTAGCTGCCAAAAAGGCCCTAATTATGATTGAAAATTTCATCAAGGGTTGACCCTCGAAAAGAAACCATAAAAAAATAAGGGTTGGAAATACGTCCCCGCGTGAGCGGGTAAAAAACAAAAAGGCTTTAATTAGGTATAAAAAGGGGTTGAAAAGGCCTCCGAAAAGAAACCTTAGGGGTGGAAAAACGCGTCCCCCACGTGGGCATATAAAAAGTGAAAGGTGGGTTTTCCACAGAAAATCCAAGATGGCGTCAAGTGTCGGTCTACTACTAGGGGTGTGCCAACTTTGTTTTTGAAGGCTTGAACGAAAAGAACATTCCTTCTGTTCTCTGTGTTAATTTTTGCAACAGTTCGCTTATAAATAAGCAAATGCACGCAATTTTAATTTCCCGTGCTCTTAGATAGGAAAATCGTATTCTCTTGTTGATCGTTGTAGAAATCGTTCACACAAAGCACCTTTGAACTACAGCTAATGCAACACTGACTTGCATAACAATAACGAGACAAAAGAAACTAAAAGTCGCTGCGACTGCAGGTATGCCTTCCCACCACCACTTTATTAAATCAATTGTAATTTATGTATAATCCTTCGCCTGTTTAACCCACTTCTAAAGTTACCCATCACCTAATTAATCCATCTTCAAATAATTCCGTAACTAAATAATCCCATCACCAAATAAATTAAACTACCGCAGTAGGTAAGATTGGAGACTTCTGGCACACGCCACATTTACAAGGCCCCACAATTCCAAGGTTGTCACAAAACCAAGGTCACCACCGTACCAAGGTCAAAAAAGCGCAATGTCACAAACCCCGCTTTCCTGTTCCACAATTACAAGGCCATCCGTGCGACCTACTTTAACATCGCGCGTTCATGTTCCACAATCGCAAGGTCATCACTGTGACCTACTTTAACATATCACGCATTCATGTTCCGCAATTACAAGGCCATCCGTGTGACCTACGCTATCTTTTACCACCTGGTTGCTACTCTAGCCCAAGGCCACTTCACTTGTATGTTTTTTGCCCACTTGTATGTTTTTTGCTCACCCACACTTTTTACCAAAATAAAAGAAAACGATACGTTAATATATTTAATTCATAGAAACATGTATTACTCAGACATATGATTTTCTTTAGGAATAAAACATGTTGATTTAGTACAAGTGCAGAAGGTCCTCTCCACTTCCGTTTCATTACATGTGCGTGGACGTGGTGCGAGGAGCTGAGCATACGTGCAGTATGGTGCCCATGGTAGATGTTCCTGTAACGGATTGACATCTGGCTACCATCGGCTTATTCTAACCCCACACATGAAACATTCAACCGTGTCGTCTGCAGATGTGGAAATGAACCCTGCTGCAGCAAGCGATGAGGGTGAGTGAACTCCAGACCATGCTCGATACGTTAGTGATCGTTTATTAAAACAGTTGTAATACTGAGGATAATAAAAGTTTGGGTCACACATGTTAACACTAGCGAAAACAGTATGATACTGACAGGAAATAAGTTATAATTTTATAAGGTATACAATATATACAATATATACGACATATACAATATATACAATAGATACAATAAATACAGTAAAAAAAGGTCACTCGTCTACGTAGCACACCTCCAACACACAGTATACATGAGTCATCATTGTACACATCGCATAACTGTGTGAGAGGTTCCCCTACACGACGAGCACCAGTAATATTCGTGCGACAGGTGGTATCGCGCAGTCCAGCGTTCCATGTGCATATGATGGTCAATTACCCGGTAATCAGATGGTTTCAATCGGGTGAAGCAGGAATGACACAAATGCATGTAGTCCACCAGATGGTAGCGAACATATATTGATACAATGTGGGCATATGCTGTTACACTGCTTTCCGAAAAATGCTCGCGTATTAAGGTGCTCAATTTGGCAAACCACGCTGAATTCCACTGAACCAGTTCATATTTATTTCGTAGCACTTTAGTTATGGAAGCCGGTAGTATTCCTTTCTTTTCAAAATTTACCCAGTTCGGAATTAATTGACATGTCCGTCGCGCACTAATTTGAAATAGGGTTTGTGGTTGGTAAACTTCAGGGGTCTCCCAATCGTCTTGCACTGGAGTAACTATAGTGAAGATCGTTAACTATGGCATATGTAAAAACCCCCTCCTTTTAAATATATAGAAAGAAAATGAGTAGGGGTATGTAACCTTGTGTAGTGACCTCGTTGTGGCAAAGTGGAACGGGAAACAACCTTGGAAATAAGTATGCCTAGGAATCCTTGAAGTAGTGGTGAATACAAGGTTGGAAAAAAACAAAATGAGTAACAGCCTTGAACGAAAAGAAAACCTTGAAAAGGTGGCACTGCTAAGGTTGCTGAAACAATGTGTGGTATAATCGTGGAGGTCACGTAAGTAGCCTTAAGGAGGACACATAGTGGGGAGAGTGCCATATATAAAAGAGAGGGAATGTATGTAAAACCAGTATCGTATATAATGGATAACATATTAGGTCAAGCCATACAAAAGGCGAAGATTATCGTTGCTACAAGTTCAAGTAAATATTGCGATATTTTGCTTAATAATGTGCATTATTTCTTAAATAAAAGTAAAGCAAAGTTTGTTAGTGTCGGTCTATCACCCAAATTTGGATTTGAGCCAGTTGTAAAACTCGGTGGAGTACTGGAGTGGTGTTTGACAAGCAGGAATGGCGTATACTTATGGATAATCAAGGGATAATTACTAATTATTTCTACAGTCCTGAAGGAACATGGCTACCTACCAAACTGGGATCGAAGACTGTCTCGTACGAAAATATTAACAAGAAAAAAATTATACGCCTCTGTGATAGTGAAGAAGCTGATGTCTATTTAGGATGGGAGTCTATAGAACAGTTATGGAAGCATTTGAAGATAATAAATTACCGATTGGAGTTGGCAGATACTGTGAATTTTCCATAGTTTTATAAAAACCTAATAAAGTCGGCAGCGGCAATTCCTGAATGTAACATTCACCAAGTTATAGTTCCATTGCATGATGTATTTGAGGTCAACATAGCCTGCCTTCTGGAAATGGAAGAATTTGCCAAGGACAAACTATATATGGATATGGATTTTGCCAAACCTATAACTGAAAGGGGGGGATAACGCGCTTGCAGTCAATAGGGATAGTATTAGATGTCAGTCAATATGTGGATGTGTTATAGTGCGGAGTCGTGGCCTAAAGCTGTAGATTGTGTTAGTGCAGTCCAAAGACTGATATGCCAGTTACAATCACTAGAATTCGATGCTGATCATGAAAAAGTGTATGGAATGGGTAGATTTAGTGATGACTCTTTAGATAATCTAGTTAATAAGTATGGGGGACGAATACGCCTTTATGAGAAATACTTAAAATCGCATGTAGATGGTATAGAGTGTATTTGTTGTATAAAGCGATTAATAGAAGACCTTAAAGAAATATCATTGGAACAATTTATACACGAAATAGAAAGATATTTACCGAATTTTGAGCCATCAGATGACGACTCACCCAGTGAAGAAGGTGTGGATTAATGAGTCCAAAAACGTAGTTCACTACATAGTAGTATGGGAGTTGGCTCACAGGCATGCGCGAAATGGAGAATGGGAACAATTAGCTAGAGATTCTGCACGATTTGAAAAAAGAACAGATGACTGTGGTAATATAATTTCACCAATTGTAACAACCTTTTTTTGTGGTTGTATTAAAAAATACGTTAATCTAAGATCATTAATTAATTTGGCGTAAAATTAGAGAAGTTTTCAATTATTTACATGTAAAATTGAGAAAGGCAACTTAAATTGCATTTCATAGAACATATATTTTGGGTGTAATATTATATAAATAGTTATAGTTCCCTTTCTTTTAAAAATTGGACTCCGATCATTGTATTTCGCGCAATGTGTGTCACCTCTTGAGGGGGGGCATTTACAGAAGCGTTTCTGAAAGCCTCTATTTTTTACTTCACTTGCTGCTGAATGTTGAAGCAGAAGTCATTGTTATAATGGTTTTTACTTAATTTTTATTTTTGGTGCCATCAGAATTTTGGTGGTAAGTTTTTTTCAATTCATTAATTTAAAGCTTAAGCATTTGCTCTTTCCAGGCACTTACGATACTCCCGGCACTTACGTACATTTACGTACACTTACGTACAATCATTATAGTACTTATATTATTCCCTTATACTCACTTAAGGCACTTATTTACACAAGTTTCTCTTCATTCAAATAATATCATCTTAAAATGCAATTTTAATACAATAAAACATCAAGAATACAATAAGTTTAGTGGATCGAAAATTCCTTCAAATACCTAGTTGATCGCGTTGTTACAAGAATACTCAAGGAAGACGTAGAAACGCTTTCATACTGATTGACCGTTCCGCATCCATAATTAAACACAGGAAGCTGTCTATAGAAATCATTATACTGAGGAATTTATGTGGTAAATTTTATATTTTTTTTAAGCTTAGCTTTAAAACCTTTTCTTACCTCTCCTTAACCATCCATATATTGGGTAAATAAACTTAATTGCACATTGTTAATTTTTGTTATTTATAGAAAATTATTATTGTTCATTATTTAGGGTTTTGTTATTTTCCTGGACAAAGATAACATGGCGCTCGAGCATGCATTTAATTATACATTGTTTTTATTAATAAGAGAAGGAAAATAATTAAGCAGGTGAGAAACAAGCCGCATTTCAGGTGTATTAACAAAGCAATATAGTAGAACCCTCCCTATATTTAATCAACCGATTGTGGACGAGACGGCATATAATTAGTGGTGAAAGGTTAGTAATTCAATTTGTTAAAAATTTGTATTTAGAGATTACATTTGACGTTTATTCAATGTACAAATTACATCACCATTTTGTTATTATTATTATTATGTTTATTGTTATTATACTGGCCATTTAAATTTTCTTAAACCTACCTCACCATTACAATATTATTTTTATTATACAATCCTCGAAAAGCAGCATCGTGAGTGTGTGATTACAGACGCTTTAGTAGTATGTAGTGATATATATATATATATATATATATATATATATATATATATATATATATATATATATGTATAGGATAGTATTAATAAAAAGTGAAATAAAAAAAGATCTATTTATTGCATATAAATATTACAATATATAATTAAGGTTAATTAGCGTATTACACAATGTCTTTGGTAGAAATCCAGGAATTGTGAGAAGTATCAAAACCCAACCATTTAACGAGAGCTTTATTCCCTAGACGTCGGATTACACGTTCAACTAGATGAATGTCTGGATGTTTAACACTTTGTAGTTCTGGCTCATAGAACCGACATTGAATCTCTTCATCTCGATTATCACGTAATGTGTAGGTGAGTGGGCTTGAACGTTTAACTGTTGATATTCGAAAAACTTCGTAACTCCAATTAGGTGTGTACCCCTTAGAGAATATGCTTCTATGTTTGCTAATGCGTACATGTTCCCCTACTTTAAATTTAGGTGTTTTACGGTCAAGAATTTTTTGACATTTTAAATGTTTCAAAATAGATGCACTATTTTTTTCCGATACATCTACCGGTTTGTATCCTGTTGTTCTATGCTTTCTTGGATTATACTCGGCGACAAGGTGCGGCGATATTGATAGCCACTTATAGGATCCTTGCATGCTGAAGGTTTTCCACATTATTGCTTTAAGGGTGCGATTTACACGTTCGACTGTGCTACTTTTTAAGGTGGAATAACTACTGTAATGATTGATATTCAATTTTTTCATTACTTTTTTGAATTCAGCATTACAGAACTCAGTTCCCATATCAGTTTGTATATGTGTAGGCGTCCTTTTCAAACCAGATAAAAGTTTATCCATTACATCCGCGACTAGTTTACCATTCTTGCGTTTGATGGGGAAAGCCCAGACATATTTAGAGAATGCATTTATTATTACTAAAATGTATCGAAATCCTTTATTCATCCGAGCATATGGTATCATTTCCACTAAATCAGCTTGAAATAGATCATTTAAACCTTTTAGTACAACACAACGACGCGGAAAATTTCTTCTTGCAGTTCTTCAACAACATCGGCTTTACTCATTTTTTGCTTTGGATTTTACTACGAACTCTACGTTGAATATCGTTGCAGTTGAAAACTGTACAAACTCCGGTATGGCTACACGAATTACATCGTTCCTCTTAAGAGGCTGACCAATTACATCCTTTGCCAGCTCAAATTTTTTACCATCTATGTTAAGCTCAAGACTTGGATGACTCCACCTGCAATATACTATAGTGCCGTCGTTACAAGGATAGGTATATTGATCAACTACGCCGGTAGATAGACTAATTCTCTTCTTTGCGGCGATTCCAGGAAATGAAATGAAAGTTTCATAAGACAGATCGCTATGATGAACAATATGTTTCCCAAATTTATCCGACGTCATTTGATGATGAAGATGTCCGCCAAATTTATCTATTACCATCACTGGTGGACATATAGTACTATCTTTAGTGATAGTCGTCGTAACAATGAAAGGAAATGACTATAGTGGTAGGTTTATAACAAGATCTGTTACTTTATTACCTTTGCGTTACGTAGTTCGTCAATTATATACATTATTTCGTTGTGATTGCTAGTATTTCCTGCTGACACAGATCCTAATAATTCCCTTAACCAATCGACTAACTTATTCGGATTATCCCACGGTACAAACTCAATAGGTTTATTATTGTATTGCAATAGCTGCAGTCCACCACCTCTTTTGGATATAGAAGTTGTTCGAGATCTGGTGGCTGGAGGTGCAATAGATGATGTGGCAAAACGTTTTCTAGGTTGAAGTAATGGTTTAATGATTTCAAGGTACTTCTTACTATTAGTTCCTCGGATTTGATCAACAGGGTTATAATTACGTCGGGCAGCATGCGTACGACGCAAAATGTCATTGTATTGCTGTAGATCCCTCTTTTTGTATCCCGTAGGAACTTTTTTAAAAAGTAGTTCATATAATCCCGGTGTTCCCTCATAGTCAAGGGACGATCCATCGGGAAGAGGGATTCGAAAATTTTCTCCAACAAAATCTAGTTCAGCATCGCCAATAAAAAATTTCTCTTCTTCAGAAATAAAATGCACACCGTACGTTAAGTCATATTCATCTTCGGTATCTCTAAGGGTACCTTCGACGTAGTATTTCGCTAAACCTTCGTATTGATTAAGATACTCTTCAAAGGCGGGTTGAGATCCAGCAGCTAGTAGTTCCGATTTCAATTGTTATAAAGTAGGAATTTCCACCTCGTTGTCATGTGTGACATCAGCAATTACAGATTCCTGTACAGGTCTGGGAATGGTGTCAGGAACAATAGTACGCGGCTCCTTATGTATTCTAGAGGTTTTCGGTGTATAATGTAAACATACTTCATTTTCATGTGCAATGGACTCCTTTTTTCCGACTTCTGGCGTAAGGGGTTCAGCTTTGATGAGAGAACCATCATTTTTAGTAATGAATTGTTTTAATGGTTACTGTGATAGGTTTAAAGTGCGCCTCCATTGCACGTTCTGTAAGTGCAGTAAGTTCTTTCAAACTAGCATATTTCTGTTGCACACTCTTGTGAGCACGCAAAATGTCTTGTACTAAGCGCTCCTTCATTACGACTGTACGTTCACAGTCCTAGTAGATTATTTATACTGCAATGAAACAGTCAAATCTTTTACGGTAACGACCGTTATTAACATCACTTTCTTTATCAATCACAAGAAATCCGAATTTATCACGCCAGCAACAGCAACACAAGTCTTTAAATTTATCAATTGACATATCAACATTAACGTGATCATCATACACATGCTTGAGATTAGTGTGATCTTGTTGAAAAAGAACAAGTAAGTTCGCATTATTACGTATAAGCTGTTTTGGAATTGAAGAATACGTTTGACACAGATAGAAACAATCATTATTTCGATGTCTGCCAAAACAAAAATGATCTCTAATTTCATTTTGTTTATGACATTCTACATCATCAAAAATCATTATTGAATTTTTACGGGACTCACTAGGAGGTATAACATCACTATTATCACTATATGTATATATATATATATATATATATATATATATATATATATATATATATATATATATATATATATATATATATATATATATATATATATATATATATACCTTTTCAAAACGTAAGCCATTTGGATGTTCTAATAAGCTAATCATAACATTGGTTTTTCCACAGCCGGATGGTCCGACGATTATACCTCGTTTACATCCCCCTTTTAGTAAACCGCGGTGTTTAGAGTAGTGCCCCTTGTTAGGAGTAATGTCATAATTTTTGATAGGTAATTCTGTATCTTGCGGAATGAAACAGATGTCACCCATTATGGTACTAAACCACGACTTGTATGACGCTTCTATATATACACACCACGTGCTGAAAGTAGTTTAGTAGTGAAGTGTCAGTCAGTGTGGTAAGAAGTATACATCCCAGCGTCAGAGGGAAAAAAAAGGTTCAGGATTAATTAATACTTTAATAAATAAATTACCCGTGGAGTTGCATATACCCGGATATCGATATTGTGGGCCAGGTACCCGTTTACAAAAACGATTAGCTCGTGGCGATAAAGGTATTAGCGCATTGGACGAAGCATGTAAAGAACACGATATTGCATACTCCCAGTCAAACGATTTAGGACAACGACACATAGCCGATAAGACTTTGCAACAAAAAGCCTGGAATAGATTTCGTTCTACCGACGCTACCTTTGGAGAAAGGGCAGCTGCATTAACCATAGCTGGTATAATGAAAGGAAAATGGACAATGGGAATGGGTGGCAAATCACGGAAAGGACACAAGAAATTGGGAATGGGAAACAAATCACGACGAAGGAAGCATTCTCGCAGAGCAATTTCGTTTAACAAAGCAGTACTAGCCCGACACCGTGTTGGTGGTAAACTTCGATCATCTTTAAAATCGACAATACAGCAAGCCTTGAGCGCTCTAAAACACAAAAAAATTGTCACCCAATAGCAGAATATTACCATACCAAAACGTGGGGAATCCATACCTCTTATTCCCACCTTTGCAGCATTAGGAGCTTTAGGGTCTCTAGGTGCCGGTGCTGCGGCAGTCGCAAAAGCGGTAACTGACGCAAAAGTTGCGACAAAAACGTTAAAAGAAACCAAACGACACAACCAAGCAATGGAAGCAGCTGCATTACGAAAAGGTTTACACATAAAGCCATATAAACGAGGGTTAGGTATATATTTACAACCGTATTAAAAAAACTCCCACTGAAGCTACCACGTCACGCCTTAAGTAATGTTGAGCTATCAAAATTTGTGGAGCAATTAAAGATTCCCTATTTTAGAGGGGTATATATGCGAGATAACTTACCTACACGAATCTATGCGAATGAATGTGGTATTGTGAATCTGGATGATCAAAATAACAAGGGTACACACTGGACATTAAGTGTACCAGGCATGTTACATATTTTGATAGCATAGGACATATTAAACCACCCTTTGAATTACTCCACTATTTTACAAGGGATGGTAGCAGAAACACAATTGAGTATAACTTTACCAAGGTTCAAGATTTTGATACCTACAACTGCGGTAATTCAGTCTTACACTTTTTATATGACTGCTCGTACTGATTTTCAGTAGTCGTTACGTGATCGTAATGGTGTACACATTTACATTTACCGGTAAAAATTGTATCTTGCAAGCAACCTTTAATCCACCGATTTTTCTTGAGAATGAGTCGGAATATATAATGGGGTTAACTGGTTTTGAATCTTTCAATACTATACAGAATGTTACTTCAAAGAATACCCAACTCGTATTTGGAAACGATACAATTACAATACCACCAGGATCATACGAAATCGCGGATGTGAATAAATATATTAATGAGTCAGTGAAGGGATCGAGAGCATTTATGCATTTATAAGCGGATAATAATACTATGAAAGCAAGTATGAAAGCAACACATGACATTAACTTCAATGTGGAAAATTCGATAGGACCTATGCTGGGATTTAATAAAACTGTTTACTAGGCTCAGAAAGTGCATACCTCAGATAATCCTATTAACATTATCAAAATTAACTCATTAATTATCGAGTGCAATATAACAAGTGGTAGTTTTAAGAATGGTGAAACATCACACATAATTTATCAGTTATTTCCCAGTGCACCAGCGAGGTATAAAATAATAGAGTCCCCTCAACATGTCATCTATCTACCTATCAATACATCTACCATTTCTTCAATAATACTTGAAATAGTAGACCAAGACGGAGATCTCGCCAATTTTAACGGGGAAGTCATAACGATAGGACTACATTTAAAGAAAATATGGTGACGCGCTATAACACATGTGCACGTAACCAGAGCAAATCAAACTATAAAAGATCAAAGTGTGGAAAGGTGAGAGCCAGTAAGCGTTCAGCGCCCAAAGCATTGACACCGCAGAACAAAGCATTATTGGAAAGTCTCGGCTTTACAGTACTACAATGAGTATATTAAACGATAATGAAAAAGTTGTCGTTGATAATGCTATTGTTAATTCCGAACTGCACACGCATCAGCCATATACTACCAGATTTGGAAACAATGATGGAATCAGGATACTCATTCAGGAAGACATGTGCACTCTATCATCCGAAAGCTGTCTACTAGAGGGACGATTATTACGTCAGGATGGTACTGTCTCTAACACCGCAAGGTTCGTTAATAACGGTATCGCATTTTTATTCAATGAAATTAGATATGAAATGAATGGAATAGTGGTAGATTCCGTAACGAAAGTAGGATTAACGTCGACAATGAAAGGATTGGTATCATTAACGTCCAATGATCTCGCCCGTCATGAAAATGCAGGTTGGTTTCCTACATCAAACAGTACACTAACAAATGCTCAAGGATACTTTAATGTTTGTATACCTTTGCGAATGTTACTTGGCTTTGCCGAAGATTACAATAAAGTGATTTTGAACATTAGACAAGAACTGGTATTAATTCGTAGTAATATTGATACCGACGCAGTAATTTCAACTGTAGAAGCATTACAAGTTAACATAGATAAGATATATTGGAAAGTTCCACACATCATTCCAGCATTAGCAGAGGAGTTGGCGTTAAGGAAATACATTGATAAAAATGTAAATACCCCAGTAGCATTTAGAAGTTGGGAAACCCACATATATCCCGCCGTTCCAGCAACAGATAAGCATACATGGGCAATCAAAACATCTACTAGTATAGAAACACCTAGATACATTATTATAGGATTTCAAACTGGGCGAGAGAATAATGTTATGCAAGATACGAGCAGATTCGATAAATGTGCACTAAATAATATTCGCGTGTTCCTGAACACGGATCGTTATCCGTATGACAATCTCAACGTTAATTATGATAACAATTGCTTTGCTACGTTGTATGAAATGTTTACTAAATTCCAAATGTCGTGTTACCAAAGAGATGAGCAACCATTACTCACCTCTGCGCAATTTACCACAGCTGCGTCGTTGATTGTCGTAGATTGCCCAAATCAAAAAGAATCATTGCACTCTAAAGCAGTAGTTCTTCGTGTGGAGTTTGAAACAGCGGCAAACATAGCTGCCAATACGACAGCATACTGTGTTATACTCCACGATCGTTTAGTTACATACAACGCGTTAACCAAAGCAGTACGAAATGTCCGTCATAGTCTATGTACAAGGGTTTAAAATTTCAAAAGCTTTTATACCAAAAGAACTTGCCATTTATAATGGAAACAAATTGCCCATTTTATTTTTAAATCACCGTATCCCTGGCATACGTTAGATGCAGAGAGTCGTCGTCAAGGTACTTGGTTAATGCATAACCAGCACTGTATTAAATGGGAAGAAGGGTATACACCACCACACCACTTTCGAAGAATGCTCGAGAAATTGATTCAGCCAACAGATTCTGTCTATGTCAAGGGCAGAGAGAAAGCAGATTACATCAGAAAATTTGTGACCCAGCCTGTTATTGAACTTGAGGAAAGTCCACCTCTTCCTGCGATGCAACCCGTTTGTTACTTTCATTGTGAATCATTATGTCACTGTGCTTTGTCTACTGTATACTATTTGTATGATACATATATAATGCAATAAGTCTTATACACATTTTTTTAATAAAAAATAGTAAATAGTCATTCTCGTATTTTTTTATTTATATCACACAGTATTTGTATAGCATATATTCTCTTAATAACGAATTAGTACATAATATTAATATATGTTAAACAACTAAAGGAATAATACAAATTAGTATTAATATTAGTTTCATTATGGAGAGAATATAGTAAAGAAACTAGCAAGTGTCAGTACCCAAACTATTCTCCTTTCCTTCCGGTTAATATAAATTCATTTTCTTAGCAACCTGTAATAGTTCGCTCAAAGGATCAGAATTCTCCAATTCCGGTATTCGCCAATGCCCCCACGCCAATGTGGAACACGTATCACGTAGTCGATACCGGCTGTCATCCTGGGACCTAAAGGCAATTTTGTTTAACATTTCGGTATATATATATATATATATATATATATATATATATATATATATATATATATATATATCATGTAAGGTTGATGAAAACACAAGCATTTTACACATTACTGTTTTATCAGACCCCTCCACAACCGGTTTGTAGTCTACTTCCGTCAACACTTTCTGAATAACAACTTTCTTAACACCTTTCGCTTTCTTAACAACTTCATTATCAGCAAGCTTCAGACAGCATGACTTCGATCCTGTACCATAAAAATATTGAATCGCTTTCCCTGCGTACTCATATCTCATTCCTCCAACGACGGAAGCATTCGTAGGAATACCATGCAACTCATTTTGATAGTTGGAAGTATCATATTCGTCTAAATTATTTTGCATGTGTGCATACATATCATCAGTTACTATCTCAACAATCAAAGAATCCGTGTCAGTATAAAGCAACGTGACATTCTTGCCATAATGAGCTCGTAAGATATCATAAAAAAACCGATACATTATAATTTTGGAAAGATCTAAAATACTGAATCCGATATAGACGGGTTTGTCATACGTAACTACCTGTTTCGACAATTCCGCCGCAAAGAATTTGTCAGTGAATTGAATAAAATGTTTAAATTGCGGTTTTGCAACGTACCGTGCTAGACCTACCCGACGACCGTTATCTTCCCAATGTGTTAACAGTTTAATAACTCTTCGTTTATCAACATTTTCCATTGTTTTACCAAACACGCCATTATTCATAATCTTATAGATATCGTTTTCAAACTTGTTCTGTGTTGCGGAGAGCTGTATTAAGGTCTACGTACGGAATTAGCCACGGACTCTGACGAAAGCGTAAAACCCTATGAATACGAGTAACAATTAAGCCATGCTCTATACATTGTTTTAAATAGCGGTAATGCATAACGTAGTTGATCTTATCACACATGTTAGGGATTAACTTCTCCTGGGAATGTGGTGCGCAGATCATTTCAGGACAAAACGGATAATCGTTGTGTTCGTCATGCAGCTCGTGGGGATAATGTATATCAACCTCCAGCACAAATCCAACATCGGCGTCATCATCAATCTTCAATACGTCAAAGTGATCTATTTCCTCTTGAGGTAACCACATAAACCCGTCGTGCCGCAGGTATTGCCGCATACTCCACCCATATAAGTTCGTAGCGTCCAAATACTGTAAAAACACTTTAGGTTGTTTAGGATCATAGTTTGGAACAAACTCGTTATTAGCGATGCTTCTCCGCTTGATACAAGTACACACTCCACCACGAATACCGTGTTTAAAAAAGTGGTACATATCCATATTCGTAAGTAATTCTAGCTCTACTTTCGTACATTTCAACATGGCATCCCATGCCAATCCATGTAAGGTTACATACTGTGCAGGTTCTAACCCATACATAACCGCCTAAAGTTTTCAAACACGTCAGCCAATAACAACACATCTGATTTTAAATAAATATCAGCATAATCACCTAGTGTATTACACTTAAAGTGATCCCATACCAGTAGAACGCGACAGTATTCGTCATCGGAAATATTTGCATCACGCATTTTATCGTAGAATTTGTCATATGATGGCACCGTGGCGTCGTTCAAATTACTAAAGCTGTTTACGTACGCATAAGGGAAACTACTTTTCTTTCTCACTAAGTTGAAGTCGCTATCATTACTAAAATATTTCCGTACCTCCATACATTGATCATCTGATAAATTCTGAGATAGAGTATCTAAGGATGCAGCGATGAATCTACAACTATCGACGAAACGTAAATTAATGTATTTCTTTTGTTTACATATTCATCAACAAAAATGTGCTTACCAAACGTTATATATTTTTCACTGTTAACAGGAAGTACGGTAATTTCTTCCGTTTCACTCGCTAACTGTTTAATGAACAGGTGAACGTCATAACCACTGAGATTATGTAGGAAAACGGGCAGAAATGTAGGTACCTGATAGTTTTAAGTTACACGTTGAATGTGTTGCACCACGATACTTACCAGTAACGTGACAGTGATCTCCTACTTTCGGATTTGTCAGATCGCCCGTAAAGTGCTTGCCGCATATGTAACAACATACACTCCGTTCATACGTAACCTGTTGTTCATCCGTTAATGATGTCATTGGAACAATAGCTTTGAAATGTTCATTATATATCTGTTATACATTAGTTTCCAGTCATCTTATAAATATCTCCCCTGCATTACTCCCCATATACAGCTCTAACTCAGACCACGCATCGTTTACACTATACTTAATATAATAACTAAACGAGTATGGTTCGGGTTTACTCGTTTTTATCGTGAACGATTTTTCGGGATCTGGTTCAGCTGTATCTACCGGTACTAAGAGCGCTTCAAAATCTGCATATATTACGAATGGTAGAACCAGTTGTATCTGATAGTTCCGAGTATATTTTCCGCGTAGAATTCTCCGATCATGTCTTTTTTTTGTTTCAAGTCAGGTAATTTTGTGTATACTAAGTTACACTCATGTTACACGTGGCGGGTTAATTGCTCCTCGGATCTAAAGTAATACAAGCATGCATCACAAAAATACATTGCTCCGTTCCGCCGGGATATTTGGTTGCTAAGTAAACGATAAAAATTTTTTATCCATACATAATGCTGAGTATCTGTTTGGTTACTGATTAATAATAATAAATTAACATGGGCTATCTGTTTGGCTTTGGTATAGTACAGAGGCCCCACTACCTCTGTGATACGCTGACCATCACGATACGTATCGTCTAACCCATAAACATTGATGGAAATGTTGTTATTGGTCTCAAAAGTTGAAATATTCGTCAGTTTAACAGGGAACTGTGGGGTGCTCGTAGTCCAAAACTGAGGCCAGATTTTAATTCCCCGCATCCGATTTAGTCTAAGACCAAAATTTCATAAAAATTGGAGAGATTGATGAAATATCGATTTTTAACCAATTATGATCATTTTAATTACCGCAACAACTTTCACTTTTTCGGGCCCCGGACATAGAAAAAACGCATCTTCGTGAAACTTTGGTCTTAGACTAAATCGGGTACGAGGAATTCAAATCTGGCCTCAGTTTTGGGCTGAGAGCTCCCCTTCATACCGAAAAACATTCACAAAGTCTAAATTTCGCGAGTACTCCCCTTTAAAACGCCGTCTCCGTTATTTATAGACTTAGGGGGGTTGTTTTATACCTTGTTGGAAAGAGGAAGGACAAGGGAATCGAACAAAATTTCGAGTCGATCGGACCACCCGTTGAGGTACAGGGTCTGCCCAAATTTTGGGACACATAGGGCTTTAACGGCGGGTTCGATTGATCCAAAATATTTTTTTTCAATTCTCTAGTCCTTCCTCTTTCCAACAAGGTATCAAACACCTCCCTAAGTCGATAAATAACGGAGCTAGGGCGTTTTAAAGGGGGGTACTCGCGAAATTTGGACTTTGTAAATTTTTTTCGTAGCCCAAAACTGATACCAGATTTGAATTCCCCGCACCCGATTTAGTTTTATACTTTGTTGGAAAGAGGAAGGATAAGGGAATCGAATAAAAAAAGTTTCAAGTCGATCGGACCACCCGTTGAGGTGTTGAGCCTGCCAAATTTGGAGACACATAGGGCTTTAACGGCGAAATTTGGACTTTGAGAATTTTTTTCGGTATAAAGGGGTGCACGTAGCCCAAAACTGAGGCCAGATTTGAATTCCCCGCACCCATTCTGGAAGATACACAAAATATCTGAAATAAAACAAAGCAAGGAAATTGTCTTACAATAGACTTAGTTAAATTAGACAAGTACTGTACTTTTATGCCCATTTAAGATCTAGGGGAACGATTAAGCAGTTTTATATGTTTTTTATATTTATAAATTATGTAAAATTAGTAAAATAGTAACGAACCTACCACACCTGATACCTTTCAACTTTGAAAAAGTATAAGCACTTGCCTTTTACACTTTTGCTTCAAAATCTAAAATGGTTAGGGCAATTTTTCTTGTCCAATTTAGTCAGATCATGATAGATTTATTCTAGAATGCTCAATGTTTAAATAAATATTTTATTTTAATTTTATAAAATACCTAACAAGCTTTTGCTATTTTTAAGAAAATTTTATTTATAAAACTAGGTAAAAATATTCGTAGCTTTACTTAAAAGGGATCGCATCCAGTAGTTGATAATAAAAAAAAGAATCAGGGTCTATTGGTCAGTAAAAGGCAGGAATTATTCAACAAAAATCAAGCTTTAGGGTATTCCGTATATTTCATAACCTTTTTTAAGGTATTTGAAAAAGCTCATTCGCAGATGAAAATTAAATTTCAAAGACGATTTTTTAACGAAACATAAACAAATTTCAGTACTTTTAAAATTATCAAAACAAGTCTTTTAACTTTTTAATTAATTTATCTGTTTTGTTCAAAAATCGTTTTCAAAATTTAATTTTCATCTGAGAAGGAGCTTCTTCAAATACCTACCTTGAAAAAGATTATGAAATTTAAATGCTTTTAACACGCTTATATTAGCTTCACCTATATGTTTGTTTGCTTGTCTGTCTGTTTGTAACCGACTTCTTTGAACAAGCATGCGCGCGGTCGGCGATACAAGATACGGCGCATTTGGGATCCAATGTCTGTCCTCCAGAACGAGTAAGTCCTTTCCAATTTTATCTCCAAATAAACTGTCATGTTATTTTTGCAAGGAAAACCATCTCATTTTTGATTGTGACGAATTCAAGGCATTAGATATTTCAAGTAGAACAAGTCAATTATTTGAAGCTATGTAATAACTGTTTCGATCCTACCCATTCTACAGCTCAATGTAAATAAATATAGTTTAAAAAAACTAAAAAACACGCTTTAATGATCCATCGAACTAAAAAACGAAAAATAATTCTTAATATAGGCATAAAGATTAGTATTATTGTGAAAAAAGCGTGGGGTGCTTTGTGCCATATTTTTCATTTATCGAGCACCCCACGCTTTTTTACAATAATACTAACCTTTTTCGTTTATTTATATTTTCTGCCTATATTAAGAATTATTTTTCGTTTTTTAGTTCGATTGATCATTAAAGCGTGTGTTTTAGTTTTTTAAACTATATTTATTTTTTAATAATTTTTGCCTTTTACTGATCAAAATACCCTAATTTCGTAGACTCGCTAAGTTAACGGTTAACTTACTTTAAAAAATTACAAATCACACTGATTATTGAACCAGAACAGTATATACAATTGAGAGTTGCACTTGTTATCACCACCGACGAATGAGCAAAAATAATGCTATGCTGTAATAAGACAGCCCTTTTATAATTGAAGACAATAAACAAGTCATTTCTTGTCTATTCCTAATTCAGACAAGTTCATGCGGCACCCTGCTTGCTGATTTATATGGTATATATGCGATGCGCGGTTATATTAGGTAGTGTATACAAATAACACCCGTGTTCCTTATTAGTAATTATTATTGAATAATTAATTATTTTTTCGTAATTATACCTATTTTCTTTACAACTACAGTGGAATCCGGTCATAACGAACAACAAGAGATTTGAAAAATAAGTTTGTTATATCCGAAGTTCGTAATAAACGATAAAAGAAAAAAGTTACATACATATTTTATTTTTACGATATATTAATAAATCACTTATTATACAATATTTACATATTTGAGTTAGTTTTTGTTAAAAAAGTCTGCAATTTTCGATTGTTTATTATATTTCGTAGACAAGAACAGTTTATCCACACAATTTTCGATTTACATTTTTGAAACACCGTGGCTTGAGTGATTTGCTTTCGTTTTTCTGTCCCGGTTAAATTAGCACACACAAAAAAAACTGTTGCTCGCTCTTTTGATAATTTGCCGCCTACACATTTTTCACCTTTAAATTTTAGTGTTTTATCTGGGTTCTTTACTTTAAAAAAATAGCCCAGTTTCGTCACCATTATCACTAAAATTACCTTTGATATTAGGCCACTTATTGTTTAACTAGTCTGTTAATTGATTTATTTGATTGACAAGTTGATTAGGAAAAACCCTGCAAGGTCAGCGTGTACAGTATTGTTAAAATACATAATTACCCTTTAGGATTAAAGATTTAAACACCAATTAGGAAAGTATTTAGGCAGGCATTTCTAAGAAAAGAATTACAGGAACCTTATCTTTGCACATCAAATAATCTACGTATCTGTTATTTATTTTACTGGCAGAATACTTGCTTACTTTTGTGTAAAATTTAACGGACGGAAACAATTTTTCCGAAAGTTCGTTGTTTACGGGTTTATTATAACAAACAATATTTATAAGGGATCTTATGGATAGTGTGACGGGAGTTTTAAAACTAGTACGTTATACCCGAAAGTTCGTTATAAGCGGGGTCGCTATAAGCAGCTTTGACTGTATATAGATGAAAAACAAGTATTTCAAATTTCTTGTAAAAACAGTGATAAGAAATGTTTTTACAAATGAAAGGCGGCATGCTATTATTATTAATATTTTCTCACATTCTGAGAGTAAAAATGTCGCCCCTAAGATTTGCCGCCCCGGACAAATGTCCGGGTTGTCCGGTCTTGGAGCGGGCCTTGCAGGTGTAACAGTTCTGTTCTAACTCCCGTATCTGTCCATCACCAACGTGTCCCTTTCTAGAAATATTGTCTACCGGCATCCCGTACTGCAAATAATGTTTCAGGTATCAGCGCATTTCTCCACTCCTTATGCAAAATTTTGTCCAGATTGGTCAAACCGTCTCGGAAATTTCTCTCCCGTGGCGCATTTCCTGTTTGCGTGTGTATCGAGTTTTGCGAAAATCCTTCTAGGCGTTTGGAGAATACCTCCACGAGAACGCCATTTTCGTGCTGGTGTTGTTAAATACCCCTGGGTGCTAAAGTTCATCGTGATACGACCGTTCGTTCGTTTAACACCCAATAACGGCGTCGTTATGTAGAAAAGCGGTTTTTCATATATGTTGGAACGCCTCCACCCACCTGCTGAATTTGATCGTATTCAGTGGTGGAGGTGTTTGTTTCTTTACCGAGCGTCGCGACTATCAGGATTTAGATAAAAAATACGTAAAGTAGGTATTAAAAATTATTATTAATTTTACTTAATACATAAATAAAATGTTTACCTCGAGTAGGATTTGAACCTACGACCTGTACTTTGCTAGAGTACCGCGCTAACCAACTGCGCCATCAAGGTTCAAGCCCCAATCGATGTAAATTTTTTCTTTATGTATGTAGAGCTGATGCAATTTCTAAATATAACGAGATTACTATCAAATTACTTATATTAATGGAATGTGAGCCTGCAATATCGCAAGGATTCACACATACCAAAGCAACTTTACTAATATTACATTATTATAAGTTTTTGTTGTGAACGAATAAGTTCAAAGGTATTTATGTATTATTTATGTATTTAGTAAAATTAATACTAATTTTTAATTACATATTTACCTTTGGACTTATTCGTTCATAACAAAAATTTATAATAATAGGTATAATTTTGTGTAAAACTTAATTTTTTTTTATTTTTGTTGCTTCGCCAAACTACGATATTCATCAAAAATTTTTGTAAGCTTCTCAACATTATTAATTTCATCAAAACCGACAACACAGGATTCCACCTTTTTATACCACTTTGCTATATTTTTATGAGCTGAACGATCAATTTTCATTGCATCGTAAGTTGTTATTGTTGTGCTTAGAGCAAAATCGGCCACAGTTACACAATCGCCGGCTACAAAATCTTTCCCTTGTAAAAATATGTCTAAAAACTCCAAAGCTTCTTCAATTTTTTTATATTTTTCAGGGTCTGGAAATTGGCCAGTCATCATCGGGTACTAAAATGTAAAAATGTATATTATAATTTAATTACTTTCCCAGAACTTACAACGTAATCAGAGAATCGTTGAGTAAGAACTCCATTATTAAAATAAAGCTTGTGATCAACAATTGCTCTTTGTTTAGGATCCTTTGGATATAAGCAATCATCTTTGGCATATTTTTGAATAAGATAAGTGGCAATCACGTTACCTTCACACAGTGAAAAACCATCATCTACAATAGTTGGCACGCAATGTTGTGGATTTATCTGCAAAATTATGTTTATTATTTATCATTCAAATCCTAATTCGCTGGTAGCCATACTTTAATAAACTCGGATGTTAGTTGTTCGTTTTTCATAAGATCTAGTTGTTTATAATTTAACCGTATTCCTAACGATTTGGCGGTCAGTTCAACTATTCGACATGGGCCACTTCCAGGTGCAAAATAAAAATCGATTTGCATCTTAAACTTGAAATTGTATTTAATTTTGGAAAGAAAAAGTGTATATTAGATACTTTATAAAAATGATACTGACTGTGACTACCGAGATATACTAAATAAGTAGGTATATTCACACACTAGGAATCATCCTTGAGATTGTTATTTATTATGAAGTAAACATATGAATCATTATATAATGACTTGTATCTTTAAAACAGAGAATTGTGTATCGTTATATTTTTTGTTATGGATATGACTTTAAAAGCTTTCACGGCGAACGTTCATAATTGAAATACTTATCTTTTTTCGGGCAGCAGTAAATTTTACAGATTTTAATATTTCAATCGCAACCTCAGCCATCCCCAGTAAAAGTAAAAGTGTTAACAAATATTTGAAATATGCGTGCCAACAAAATTTATAATGCATGAAAACGCAAAGAATCAGCCTGTCGTATTAACAGGATTTAAGCCTACTATTAAATTTCATATCCATTCTTTAATAAATTATTTGTTAAAGCGGTTGAAGTGTTCTGGAATGTCTTTCCAAACCGGTTGAATAATATACTTAATCTATTATTGATCGAGTTATTTATTTTTTACAATAATATAATATTTAATAGTGTGTTTTTTTAAAATTCTATTCAATAACATTCTCGTTATATGCGTTTTCATATTTTATAAATGTGTTGACTTTCATACTTTTATTATTTGTTAATAATTTGCTACTTTTACTGAGGAGCATAACTGCAATTGTTATTCAAACGTCTAAAGCTTTTAAAATTTGCTCTAAAATACATGACTTCTGCTCAAAGTAGATAAGTATTTTAATTGACTAATTGCATTTTTGTTATAAATAGGAATATTAACAGTAAGAAATTAACAGAGGATAAATACAAACACTTAGTAGGTATTAAAAGTTTTTGTTATGAACAAATAAGTTCAAAGCTTTTTGAACTTATTCGTTCATAACAAAAACTTTTAATAACATAATATTAGTCAAGTTGCTTTGGTATGTGTGAATCCTTGCGACATTGCAGGCTCACATTCCATTAATATAAGTAATTGGATTGTAATTTCATTATATTTAGAATTTACATCAGTTCTACATACATAAAGACAAGGTTTACATCGATTGGTGCTTGAACCTTAGTGGCGCAGTTGGTTAGCGCGGTACTCTAGCAAAGTACAGGTCGTAGGTTCAAATCCTACTCGAGGTAAACTTTTTATTTATGTATTTAATAAAATTAATAATAATTTTTAATTACTTAGTAGATAATTTTAAAATATTTGTTAAAGTCGAGTCTATAAGATCAACCTGTTCGTTCATTAGTAGGTTTATAAATTTCAAATGCTTTCAAAACATCTAATAAGTTTTTTTTATTACAGAAATTTAATGTTGTTTTGAGAAGTCATATGGTGAAATTTGATATGTACTTATATTGTGTTGGTTCTGTGTTAATTGGGTAAATGTTTTTAATAGATAATTTGTACTATTGATTTTTTGCTAAAGTGTCCATTATACGTATTGATATTTCTGGATTGAAATTTGTTTGGTTTAGTGATAATGGCATTGCTCTAAATACTAATGAACTCAAACTTGTTAATTTTGATGTCTAAATTGAGAAAATTAAAGGCGCTGTTTTGTTCTCTCTCTAGTGTAAATTTTGTTAGGTTGTAAATTGTTAGTATTTATTTAGAACTCGACAATAAAATCTGATGAACCATCAAGACATGCTAAAATATAGCCAACACAACGAAACCAATAGCACTTCAAAACGTGTGGTGTATGTGTTGTAGTTTTTTAAGACCGTGTAGTTTTGGTACATGTGGGTTCTTCTTTATTTATTTATTATTTTAGATAAAATACATAATGTTGAATTTGATATATTTGGCAATAACGGTACACAGTGACATCAAACATAATAAACACATCACACAAGGTACGAATTCTGAAACTTCAAAACTGCGAAACTTCGAAACTTGGAAACCTCGAAATCTTGAGTCCTCAAAACCTCGAAACTTCCAAACTTCGAGACTTTAAAACTTCAAATCTCTAAAACTTCAAAACTTCAAAATTTCAAAACTTCAAATCTTCAAAACCCCAAAACTTAAAAACTTCAAAACATCAAAACTTCTAAACTACAAAACTTCAAAACTTCAAAACTTTAAAACTTCGAAACTTTAAAACTTCAAAACTTTAAAACTTCAAAACTTTAAAATTTCAAAACTTCAAAACTTCAGAACTTCAAAAGTTCTAAACTTCAAAATTTCATAGCTTCAAAACTTCAAATACAGATACACGTTTCCCAAATACAGATAGCTTTTCCTAAAACAGGAGATCTGCACGCAACACACTTAGCCGTTTCCCCCCATTTCAACGTCAGACCTCTGAGAAAAGAACAAAGGCGATTCATTGTTCTGGCCGAGTTAGGGTCATAACTGCCAAACATAGATTGTTATCCAGGTACCCCCACCATTTCAGGCTCAATTCTAAGAAATCAGTTTTTAAGAACAAAGGCGATCCATTCTTCAAGCCGGCGCTTTAAGGTCTATGCTTACAATTTTCAAGGTCACACCTCTGAGAAAAGAACAAAGGTGGTCCATTGTTCTGGCTGGTCATTATTCCTAAAAATTGATTGTTATCTAGGTTAATTTTCAGCTTCCCCCCACCATTTTAAGCTCAATTCTGAGAAATCAATTTTCAAGAACAAAGGCGATTCATTGTTCAAGCAATTCAGCCGACGCTTCAAGATCACCTAACAAATAAAATATTCATCTATATACAAATAAAAATCCATTTAAGTCAATATGCATATTACGGGAAGTTTGATGTACTGTCGCTTAAAATTTTGTAATACCTTTGTTGGATCATATCTATTTTATTTATTATTTGTTTCTCACATTTAATTTCCCTCAACTGACTTTCGTTTAATGTGGTCCACGATACATCATCTTTCCTATTTTCCTATTTTCGTCGCGGCATTATAATGTTTACTAGCCATACATTCAGCTTTCTTTAAAGCCTTCATATCAGGATCTGAGATCCTTTTACTTTGAGACATTGTTCAAGACTTATCACAAACCTACGTCTCTTAAACTTATATGCAAAAACACAAATTAAAATCTTTTAATTATACAGTTCCGTAAACCTAATACGTAAATTTCAAGATCAATTCCGAGAAATCTGTTTTCAAGGTTAAAGGTGATCCGAACTTATCCGACCTTACCCGATCTTATCTCTATATAAGTAGATAAAGAACAGTCTCACGTCAGTCGATACATTGCAATCGTGACAACAAATTACCTAAAGTATTGTGAAGAGCAATTATTATTACATAATCACCAGTGTGTGCGTGATATTTTTTTACATTACAATCGTGACTGGAAGTTTTATTGTAAACCTAAAGTGTTGTGAAAAGCAATTAGATATTCGTTAAAAGTTCATTAATACGTGTGTGCTTTATATCGTTGACAGTAACTATAAGTGTTCCAAGTAGTAGTGAAATGGTTAATTTAACAAGGCGTGTTATTCCTTTATTGAATACAAAAAAGGAATTTGCGAGGCACATCCGTATAGTTAACACCAATATTAAGCTATTGCAAGATATGATTAAAAATAAAATTTATTATGAGACCAATGAAAGTCTGCTAAAGCTTGAGAGGAATTTAGCATTACTCAAATGCTATCTGGTTAGATTGAGGCGGTTAAAGAACGCTTCAGAGAAAGTGGGTAGTGGAACTGTCAATAAAAAAGGTGCACATAAATTACGTTGGTACCCCTAGACTCATGTTTTAATGGTAGGTTACTTACAGGAATTATAATCAATATATCAAACATCTTTGACATTTTTACGAAACACTTATGATAGCTTTGCACGTAGGGTGAAATCAATGTTAAGGAAATCCATGCTAAAGGTGAATGTGGCCATAGCCTGTAATTTCATGAAACCCCAAAATCATAGTATCAAGTTGTTTACCGCAAAAAATTACGTTATTGATATTTCAACCAATTTACATGTGTGTAATGAAAACGTGTATGATAAGTTACGGATAAAATTAGAGAAGTTTTCCGAAAGGGATTCCGGTTGGGCATTACACGAAGTTTTACATTTAAAAGTGAATATTAATAGCTATGTCCCATTTAGAGGTGGTCGTTCAACCAATGTTAAAGTTCCTCGCTTCATATCACTAAAGCGTGCGGTAGTGTATGTTAAAAATAACGATGAGTATTGCTTTCTGTGGGCCGTTGTTTCAGCGTTATATCCCGCGCAGCGTAATACAGGGTTCAAAGTAATCCTCATTTTAGAGATGTTTTGAAGTATGAGTCAATTCACTTTCCCATTCGGCTGGATGATGTAACAAAATTTGAGAAAATTTGTGCTGCATAAATGATAAAAAAGTTGTACCCTTTGTATTGAGTAATCAGCAAAGTGGTACAGAACCCATAAATCTTTTAATACATTCTGCTAATGATCAAGCCGCGGATGATATTAACACTATATACCATTTCACATGGATTAAAAATATGTTTGCTCTTGTTTATAAACAACTATTGAATAAGATGTGCAAAAAATTGATTTGTTACCGATGCTTAAAGCCATTTTTCTTCCGATTCGCTTTCTACAAAAACATACCACTCACTGTTAGCAACTTAATCAATGCTCTGCTAGGCTGTTTACCGAAGCAGAAATGAATTTACAGTTCAAAAATTTCGTATTCCAAGAAAAAGTACCATTTGTCAGTTATGCTGATTTAGAAAATATTTTAGAAAAGTGTGCAAATGGTATCGAAAGTAATACTCTATTTCACTCCAAATATACACCTTTCAGCATTGCTTAATAATTGAAGTGTTCACATAATGATTCTTTATCCTGATTTAGACTTTATAGAGGAAAGAATTGTATTCAATGGTTTGTTAAAAAGCTTCAAAGTATTGCACATTGGACCACCGAAATAATTTGAAAGCGCCACAATTTGTCACATTTGCAGGAAACTATTTACTGATTATGCCGTAAAAGTTAGAGACCATAATCATCTTACAAGAGCATTTGGCAGCGCCTCAGGCATGTAACCTAAAACTCCCACATTCTACCAGTTGTGTTTCATAATTTATCAGGTTATGATTTTTTTTTATGATTGTGGACCTGATTATCATTTCATCATTACAGAATTGGCTAGTGTTTCCGGTTCAATTTCACTGCTGCCCGTAAACACGAAGGTAATAGAAGTCACCAAAATCAAGTTTATATTTACTGACTTTTTCAGATTTATGAGCAGTAGTATTGAAACGTTGTCAGACTATTTGGAGGATAGTAAAAGAAATGGTTACCCGCGCTAATTGCAACAATGATGAGGAATTTTCTCTAGTAGTTCGCAAAGGTGCGTAAAATAAATTAAACGAGACCACGCTCTCGTCCAAAGAAGCATTTTTCGGTCATCTTAATAATGAGGGAATCAGTAATGAAAGTTTTGCGCATGCGGTTAACGTTTGGAACAAATTTAGTATTAAATCGGTAGGAGAATACTCGGATTTGTATCTAAAAATAGACGTTCTACTTTTAGCAGATATTTTCGAGAACTTTCGGCAAACTTGTTTAAGTACTTACGAGCTTGACCCTCTGCACTATTATACAGCTCCCGGTTTAGCGTTTGATGCTATGCTTAAAATTACACAAGTAAAGTTAGAACTATTTACAGACATTGATATGCTAATGTTTATTGAAAGAGGGATTAGAGGTAGTGTAGGTTAATGTTCAAATCGGTATGCTAAAGCTAACAATAAGTACATGGGGGAAAATTTGGTCCCAATTCCGAAAGTGTGTATTTAAAGTACTACGATGTAAATAATTTATATGGAGCCGCCATGTCAGAATTTCTACCATTTGGTGATTTTTCTTTTGTTGACGAAGCTAATTTTGAAACTTTAGGTTTAATAAACCACCCCGATGATTCGGAAATTGGTTATATAGTCGAGTGTGATTTAGACTATCCCATAGAAGTACATGACAGTCACAGCAATCTACCGCTGGCACCCGAACATATGGTTCCACCCACGCCTGATTTCAAAATGAAAAAATTACTGCTTACATTGTATCCAAAACGTAATTCCGTACTTCATTACAGAAATTTGAAAGTATATTTAAAATATGGATTAAAGTTGGTAAAAGTATACCATGTATTACGTTTTATCCATGGTTAAACAAATATATCGATTTAAATACCGCCATGATTCAGCAATGAACTCAAAATGAACTCGATGAAACTTTCTATAAAATAATGATTAATAGTGTTTTCGAGAAAATGTATGTAAACATAAGGATGTACGTTTAGTAACGAAATGGAAGGGTCCCTATGGTACTCGTGCTTACATAGCAAAACAAAATTTTCACAATTGTACAATATTTGATGATATGCTTATCATTCAAATGACTAAGCTAGAAGTATATTTCAATAAACCTATATGTGCGGGATCCAGAGTTTTAGACGTTTCAAAAACTTTTTTATATAATTTTCATTACGGTCACAAGCTACCCAAGTGCCATAATAATGCTAAGCTCCTGTACACGGGTACAGATAGTCTCATATACGCCTTTTAGTTCCCGATATTTATGAATGCATTGAAGAGGACATTGATAAATTCGATACATCTGATTATAGGCCCGACATCTTTGGACTCCTATTAGTAAATAAAAAGTACCCGGATTAATGAAAGAAGAAAATCATGGCGAAATTATGGTGGAATTTGTAGGACTTCTCGCGAAAATATATGCTTACGCGGTTGACGGAAAGGTTGTAAAAAAATCAAAGGGTTCTACCCAGGCAAGCGTGAAGCAGATCACGATAAGTGACTATAAACAGGTTTTATTTGATGACGGCGTAATAAGGCGCTATCAACATCTCACAAGATCAAAGAAACATGAAGTGTTTACCATCAAACAAAATAAAGTCATACTTAATCCTTATGACGATAAAGGCGTAGTAAATTTCGATTTCACTGATACTAGACCTCGGGGGGTATATCTTTCAGTAAACAATGAGCAGCCTTGAAGACAAATTGCAGTACAGTAGTGATCAAATCTACAGAAAGTACCTGAAGCGTTCTTTGACCTCCCCTTAAAGCTATACATTTATGCTGAATATATTGAAATATATTGTTATTCCTGATGAGTGTTTTAACTGTGTGCTATAAACTCAAAGTGTGCAAATGAAGTTACTATTAAGACATTATTTTATAGAAAAATTAACTTAGACAATAACCATTAAAAGTTTTACGAAACTTTGTGCCGATAAACGTTCACTAACTTCTAATGAAGTAGATAGGATCTTAGATTATATGAATTTACTTGGTGACATATCCCTTAAAATGTACATATACAAGTTATTACGGGGTGATTCATTGTGTACTTCAACAAATGTAGCGTAGAAAATATTGTTTATCCGCAAACATCACAAAAGTGACTCTTTTATGACTCAATGTCAAAGGTAAAAGTTTTACTTTTCAGACATGGAGTAAAAGTTGTACTTTTGTGCCTAGGAATTTTTATTTTTACCAAATGTGCTTATTAAAGCTGCGTAGTTATAGTTTCATTACTTGCAAAGCGTTTACTTTCAAAGCGTCTTGATTATCTTATTCTTTTACCTGCTAATTATGTTTGATCTTTCCTTTCGATCTTTACCAATTATTTTTACGTTTGCGAATAAAGAAGTATATGTTATTCGGAGTAAAAGTGACTTTATGTGGCTCAGCTGAATTATTTGCCTCACTTCGTTCGGCAAAATAAACATTCAGCCTCGCCACATAAAGTATCACTTTTACTCCTAATAACATAATATACTATTATAAAGACACTTTCTCTATCATAAGTGAATGTGCTGAGACAGCAGAATTTTATGCTAATTACAAGTGCCTCGCTATTTTGATTGAAATATTATTAGAACAAAACATTACATATAAGTTTCAACCGTGGAAAAATGAGCAGCACCACAAAACTTACCGCTGGATATTAGAAAACATCGAGAAAGGTAAAACAAATTCATGCTTGGGATGGACGTGTGGACCAGATTCGGGAATATGGTTATCCAGTAATTTAAACGATTATAGAAATACTTTAGGTTTACTATATAAGATAATATTTAAAAATAAAATATAATTATCTTTTTCATTTTTATTTATATACTAGACATACTGATTATAATCTTTTCACTTCTCCGGTGAGTGGGTTGTACTGCATAATAGCATCGTCAAGAATAAGACCATAGACAACGATTCCATTATCGAAAAGTGTTAGAGATTCCATTTCCAATTTGATGTCTACCGTGGAGTTTTTTAAAGACTTCTTTTGTTTAGAGCAGTCCATTACAAATACTGGATATGATTTGAATTCGGTGTAGTTTAATAACGCATCTGTATCATCTTCACCACAGTATTCACATCAGAATTTCAAAAAATTGCGATAGGCACTGAAGTTTAAATGCATTGCTTCATAGGGATAATACTCTGAATTCAGATGTACTTTAAGGTTCCTGATGTTAATGTGATCAAAATTTCCGGCTCTTGCAGACTTAGTGTACCTTTTACCTTGTTGGAATGCAACAATTATCCAGCGCGGTTTTTCTAGTTGCGTTGACGTTTTTATTGGCCATATATCAGAGGTTGCTTGTTTTAAAGCAGGTAATTCATATAACTCCCATTGACGAAATGGAACAGTAACAATAGAATTCTTATTTATTCCTTCAAATAAGTCTAGTTTCGCGGCATCACTAAGGGTTAAGTGTGGTACTTTCCATTGAATTTTATTTAGGGTTATTTCCGCATCAACGTCACCATAGTAGCAGTTTGTATCGCTTCTGGATCGAATTAAAGTCAACCCTTGACGAACATTCACGATTACTTGGCGATAATCCTCCATTATTCCAAATATGTGGTTCAATGGTATGCATACTGTATAGGATTTTTCACCATTTCGCTCATCGAATTCTACTTGTAATGGTTCCTCATTCTTTGGTGACCACCCCAAATGGCTTAATGCTTTGCTCTTGCTTGTCGTATAAGAAATATATCCTTTAAGTGTAGATATTATGCCGGGATTTCGGCAAACATCCACTCTTTGACCGCCTAACTCATAACGAATCTCTTCGAAAAGAAAGTTGGTGAAATTATTGGTTAAGTTGCATGATTTTCGTTCATCCTCTTTTTTCAGCTTACCTTCTAAGTATAGAAAACAATATTCACATTGAATATTGCATTTTTTTAAATTATATGCACACCTTTGAATGCAAACCTATTGTTTTATATAAAGCAATATTCATTGCACCTATGTTAATATTTTCATCAAAGTCTATTAATTATTATATTACTAATTATGCAATATTTTTAAAAATAACTACTACATTTTTTTAAAAAATGTAGATACATTGTATGAGTGTGTGTGTGTGTGTGTGTGTGTGTGTGTGTGTGTGTGTGTGTGTGTGTTTTATGCAAAGATAATCTGTTGTCCCCATTACCTTGAATATTACATTCCTAAATTTTTAAGCATGAGAATGCATTGTTAAACAAATAAAACCCATTATTCAATAAAAGTCGACTTTTCTGCATTATAGGTACATCCGTGTATTTTTGTTGAATACATATGCATTCAGAGGACTCCGAGAAAGCGATATAATTTAGTTTTATATATCGTTCAGGTCGCGATGTGTAAGCGAAACATATTACGCAAAAGAGATAGACATTAAACAATTAAACTTTATTCATAAACTTTTAAGGTCTCTTACACATATTACAAATTTATTTAACATTTCTTAGAAATAATGGTCTTCATCTAAACTAATTATTTACCATATATTTACTCTTCGGAATGTTCATACATCATTAAAATGCACGTTTTTAAACATGTTTAATGGTTCGGTCACCGAGAACGATTAATCCAATTAACGTTAAAAAGTATTTCGCTGCAGATGTTAACCGCAATGAGGGTTGATAGGAATGAAGTCTTTTATACGAAGATGGAATTGTCCTATGATTAATTCGCAGACCCATGTTCCATTAGTTCTAAGCGTACCGTGAATGGTTCACTTTCACCAAAATCTATTAATTCTCCCTTTTGATTTGCCAATTTGATTGTTATATTACTTATTATGTTCTTGTTTACTTCTAAATATTGAGTATTGCTTGTAGTTTTATCCAAACGGTAACCTGGTGGGACGGAAACGTCAATCTCATGTAATACTCTTGCAGGTTTCCCGTTTCGATACGATCCCTTTATATTGTTGTACTCTACGTGTAGATTAGTGTGTTTAATTATTTGGATGTCTAACGCAGATGTATGTAAAATATTTGCTTCTAATATTTTAGGCTCAAAAACGAGTATACGACCAATGCTATTCTCTTTAGTAAAATCGATCTCAAATGAATTGTTTATCTCGCACATATGTGTATGGTGGTTTGCTCTAACGAAAAGCTTCTCTGTGGGCATATTTGATTTCAAGTAATCACTAATTTCATCTAACTCATATGCACCGTGTGGAATATTAATCACTCACAAATAAGATGAATTTGTTCTAAAACAAAATCTATCGTTGCCCGTATCAACATTTCTAATGCTGTTGCATCCGTAATATCCCACTAATCCAATAACATATTTCTTCTCCAAATCTAGCTCTATCGGTGGATAGAAGTTGTAGCTAGCTATGTTACCAACACATTCTAAACTGAATGTTATTGACATAACTGAGAAAATTTAAAGTTGTATCGATTATTTATATAGAAATTGTAGGCATAGGTGCCCGCAAATAATGGTATTAAATTCCTGATCTTGATTATAATTGTAATAAATTTTACATCTCCGAAAGTAATTAACCACTTCGATTGGTGGTCGAAGATTACCGAAACTATCGTAATACCATACCTTTTTACCACGCTTTTCGTAGTAAACCCAATGTGTACCCGGTCTGTTTTGACTTTCTAAGTTGATGATTCCAGATTCACTTCTTCATGGTAATTTAGGCGGGCTATCTCTCATAAAAATACCCCTAAAGTATGGTACATCTTTTGTGAATTTCTTTAAATCAATATCTGTTAACTTTGTTTCCATCACGGAAACAAAATTCACACCTAGATGCACACTTAACTTCAACACATCTCACACCTATGTAAACAATAGTCAACACGGAACTGTCCTCTTAATTAAAAAGTGCTTCCCATCCACTCCTTTTCAACTTCCTTCACACCTACAGCATCTCAAATGCGTTAATGCGACGGTGCACTTTCCCACTCCTATAGTATTTATTTTATACTACAACATCCTATCCGAGGACCTTTTAATCTACGCCTCTATCCTCCATAACGCAGTCATCCTGATTGATTTCAATGCTCGCCACATCTAATTCGCAACTAATGGCAACGGTAACAGGCTATATTCCGCTTTGTTGCAGTTGTCGCTCTTGCAAATCGCCAACACACAGCCAACACATTTCGAACATTTAGATGCCTCAATAGTAGATCATATCATAGTTTCCGAAACCATAGCTCACTATTTCGATCGTGAGTGCTTTCTAGGCACCACGATCACATCAGATTATATACCCCTACTGGTCAAAACTTCATTTTGTCCAGCTCCCCCTACATCTCCTCAATACACAGTCATTGAAGATTTTTCAAAAGCAGACTGGAATGTGTTCTCCAAACACATCTCCAACAACCTTACTACACCCAATCTTCAAAGAACCCAAGATTTCGAGAGAGCCATTAGAGACCTAACTTCCGTAATTACGGAAGCGGTCGATATCTCTATACCACCAAAAACCATCGATACTTCCCGCAAACCGCTGCCACAACACATTGTGAACCGGATCAAAGAGAAAAGATGAATCTATCGTCAATTCTTGCGATCCAGGGACCTGGCTCTCAAGACCGAATACAATCGCCTTAACGCCTTAATCAGGCGAGAAGCCAACAAACACGCCGAAAACTCCTAGACCAAAGCCACCTCTTAGCTAGATTACAGAAATGATAAACTCTTCTGGCAACAATTGGATAAACTGACCAGAATTAAAGTCAACCCGAAATCCCACCTAACCGACCTACAGGGCAACCTAATCTCCTCCGACCAGGGAAACGTCGATTTCTTGGTCATTACCTACAATAGATTTTCCAATCCCCCGATAATCCCCAATTCGATAACCGGTTCAAGGCACTCCTCGAGGGTCGCCATGAAGAATTCCGCAACCTTAACCTTCCTGAAATCCAACTCGATAACGAGAATCCTTTTTATGCCGCCATCACGCCCGACCAGGTTCACACATATTTCAAGAAAGGGAAAAACTCAACCCCAGGTCATGACGACGGACTGGAAATAAGCCTCTACCGTCATGATACCCAAACCCCACGCCGACCTAACCTCACCCTCCTCCTATAGACCAATCTCCCTCCTGAGTTGCCTCGGAAAATACGTTGAGCAGATTCTAGCCAGGCGACTCAGGGCCCACCTCAAATTTAACGACCTCCCTCCCAACAGCCAAGTCGGTTTCCGTCCCAACCGAACGTGTCACAATCCCTTGTTGAAGCTGTTTATAAAGACCCCCAGAGCATTCAATTACAAACAATGCAATCTGGTTGTGTTTCTGGACATTAAGCAAGCATTTGACAGGGTATGGCACGCCGGTCTCCTGTACAAGATCCCTAACCTCAACATTCCCGACCCCTTCTCCAAACTCCTACTTTCCTACCTGACCAATCGGTCAGTTCGGCTCAAACTATGGGAAAACCTTCTCAGATCCTTTCCAACCTACAGCAGGTGTACCGGAAGGTTCTGCCTTAGCTCCAATCCTCTATATTATCTTCGCATCCGACATTCCCGAGGTGAGACAAGCCGGAGTAGTCGTTGCGCAGTTTGCGGATGACACCGCCTTCTGGACGGTTAACCGGAACAGCGAAACGGCCTCCCGCCTTGTAACGAACCGCAAGTCATTACTACAACATTTTTTTAATTAATTAATTATTTAACAATCAGCCCTCGTAAAAGAAATGATGTAAGCTTTCTTAGTATTCAAACACCTGCAAGACTTGATCTAATATTTCTTAGTATTCCGTATTACTCAGTACCTAACTTAATATTTCTTATTATTTCGTGTGATTGCACAACAAAAATTAATTTGTTTCCCCTCCAACGTAGATTTCATAACACATCGAAAGTTTTATACGTCAGAGTAATTTCCGCCAATTACAAATAGGATTCCCCCAAACAGAAGCCACCACCGCCTATCGAGAGTCCCCTATAAAAACCGCGCCGCGCACCTTTTAGTAGTTAGTTAATTATTATTAATATTAATATTATTATTAGTACGAGTAGCCGTAGCCGACCAAACCAGTAGCAGCCGTAGAAGAGTTCCGTCGCGCCACGTGATCGCATTCCGCCGCCGAGAATTATTTAGTTGGTTTCACCAGCTCCTGTAGTAGTTAGTCCGTTTGACTAACTCCGGTTCCAGAACACCTGCACGTGACGGTTGCGTGAAAGTAAATCGCCGCAGACCTAGTGATAGCCACCGCGAGTTTAGCTCCCTGTATTTGCGAACGCGCACCGCGAATCTTTTGCAAATAGCTATCCTCGATCTTTGTGATTAACGACACGTAAGTCTGCAGAGTAATTCAGTACATAACACACAAAAACCCCCAGACAGCAGCGGGCTAGGCCACGAAGCAGTCGGGAGTACCCAAACACCAGCACACACTAAAACCCCCAGACCGCCACGGGCAAAGCCACGAAGCAGTCGGGAGTGCCAAACACAAACACATACAGACCCCCAGACCGCTACGGGCAAGGCCAAGAAGCAGTCGGGAGTATACACACCCATAACACACAAAAACCCCCAGACAGCAGCGGGCTAAGCCACGAGGCAGTCGGGAGTAAACACCCGCAAAGTACACACACTAAACCCCCAAACAGCAACGGGCTAGGCCACGAAGCAGTCGGGAGTACAAACACTCACCACTATACCATATACCTGACGACGAGAGCTAAGTAGGACTGTATAGACCTGCAGCTTTTATCATTTACTATCACTTACATTCTAAACACCTGAATTCACCAGCTCGCTGGCGAAGACCGAAGTGCCTGTAATCACAAACGAATTAAACGTAGAGTATCCGTCAAAGAACTGTCGTAGGAGAAAACCGTACACCGATAACCACGCGCTTAGTAAACGAATTTCAAGCAAGCAATCAATTAATTGTTTTCCACCAGCTTATTCCGCTAGTATAAACCGCCTTTAATAAATACGCGTTTTTGTGCGTATACCATTAAGTAACGTTCATTTATATCTACGTGAGATTTCCTTCGTTTGCATAAAAGAAATCATCGCCATAAAATTGCATCTCCGTAGATAACGTGCAAATATATTAATTATACAACCAAACGTGTATAATCAGCCCAGTCTAAATTTAATGCGAGAATAAACCTCTGAAGATAAGTCATATTTTCGAACACAATAGATCGCGAAAGTAAATTGCTTCACGAAGCATACGCGCCTGTCCGTCTTTCAGAAAGTACTGAAGGTAAAGGGAAGCAAGCATTAGACCGGTGAACGCTCGTCATGCGTACAACCGTGAACTCGGGATATCGATTTTCACTAGTGACCTAGAACTGCGCAACCCCCGTTTTAATAACCAGTAGTTTGTTTATACATTTTTTTCTTTTGTAGACAGGGCCGTATCCAGCATAAATAATTAATTAAACGCAACGTTATTAATCATTTAAATATTACAGTCCTCATGGAGAGTAACTAGGGAATTAATATCTATTTACAGAAACGCCTGCGACAATAAGCCGTCGTATCGAGTGAGTGGAAGGAAGGAGGACATCCAAATTCGCCGTCCAAACCGAGTGGACGCCCCCGACGCCGCCGTCTCAATCTTAACGTCAAGTTGTTTTCGTATTGTTACGTTTATGTTAGTTGTTAACCAGGTAGTTATTTAGCTTAAGTGTGAATATATTAGATTTGTAAATAATAGGATAATATATTTTTAAACCGTTTTACTGTGATTATTTTATGTGGACAGTGTAGAGCTAAAGATTTAATATCCCGACGAACCCACCCCCTCTTTAGTTTCTAATCTAAAGACCGATTGCAGTTTAGCCGCGGCAAATATAAAATTGTGTAAAGGACCTTACAGCCTCATATCCAAAACCCTTCGGAACTTCTCCAACTGGGCGAACCGGTGGAAAGTCTCCGTCAATCCCACCAAAAGCCAAACAATCTTCTTCCGACATCCTAATTACACTGAAGATAAGTTGCCAAACCTTGCCTCCAGAAACGTTTCGCCCACCCTAAACCAAGAAAGACTCCCACTCCAACAAGAAGTCACCTACCTAGGAATCCTCTTTACTAGAACCCTCAATTGGTTCCCCGATGTACAAAGAACACTTAACAGGATAAGAAACCGCGTAAACCTAAGGGCGTCCTCCGGGGTAGAATCAGAGGTTGCCACCCCAAAACACTACAACACACTTACATAACATATATTCGCCCTGTTATGGATTTCCTAGCACCCATATACACGAATATAAACCCCAATCACCTTTCCTCTATTGCTTCCTGTGAACGCCGAATACTCAGACGCCTACACAGGTTACTTCTCAGGTACCCTAGCGACCTCACAACACAACACAGAAACATACCAACCATCATACACAGAATCCAAACACTACAGAAAAGCTTTGTACATAAAATAATCTTCGGCGACACTATCCCTACCAAAGAGATCCTTACCACAGCCTCTCCGAGGAGATAGAAGGATCCCTAGACAACATCCCATATGCCTTCCGCATCCCCCGTCTATTCGATGACGACCTAGCAAGAAACCGGACGACGAATCTAATAATCACACTAAGCACGCTACACCCCGCTAAACAACACACACTGAAGTCAATTAACGCATTATTAACTATTAAATAAATAAATATTTTTTCTTTTTTTTACACCAAAAATAAACACATCTCATGATTGTAAACTATACAATAACATAAAACATCGCAACACCAACAAACATGGATTGACCAGGGCTGAAGGGGAGAAGGATAAGATTAAGACAGGGATTGGAGAGTTTAAGCTTGTAATTTCTATTTAGAACAATTTGAGATCAATTACGGCACATTTACAATGCATTTATTTGAAGTATTTTGGTAAACTATTGCAAGAAAGTGGATTTGTTTTAATGAAACAGGCTTAATAAGATTTGTACAAGTTGGTTCAGTCATAAAAAGCATTGTGCTACATAAAAACATGTCAGGAAGGTTAAATAAAGTTATATCTGTAAGTACGATTAAGTTCTTAGATATTGTTTCATTAAATTTACAGTTCACTTAAAGTGTTTTGGCATTTGGGTATTTTACAGGTGTTTAACACACAGTTTAGAGTTATTATAAGTAAGGTAAAATGCAGGAAAGATGTAAAAATTCGAGAAAGGATTACAGTACGAACATGATTTAATTATTACTCACAATATTAATGAAAGTGTATGTGCGACAAAGTGGTGCATAGTAAACATTAAGCACAACGCACAGAATAATTTAACATAAAAAGATTTACATGCAGATACATTTTTGTGTAAGATTTTTGAAGAAATGTGTTAAACAATATGGTTTGTTAAAGTGACTAAAATTTAAACGATACAAGTAAAGTGAACATTGAAAATACTAAAGACAGATTTTATAAGTTATGTGAATAACATTTTGATTAATTTGGACGTTAAAAACGCAAATTATTTGAACATTTAAATTGAGTAAGTTTAAGTTTTAAATTTAAGGTTTTTTGGCAAATTTATAGTTTTTTAGAGTAATATGAGCTTAGAATAAATCGTTAATGTATTTAATAGGAGGTTTTCCTCATTTCCATGCAATAATTTACTTTGTACAAGTTATTTGAACATAAATTTAGTGAAATGGGGTTAACTATACAAATTACCTATGCTAAACAGAATTTTCCTCTAAATTTAAGATTTTGGACATATAATAAATGTTTTCTAAGTCAAATTTTCGTGCAGGTCACGAATGTGTCGTTAGTTTAAGTGTAGAAAGTAAGATTTTTTAGATATAAGCCAATTTAGTTTAGAATAAGTCAATTCGTAAATTTTTTAACAGAGGTATATCACGTGTGGTATCATTTTGTGCGGAATCTTGCACAGATTTCATTTCTGTTTTTAAAATTTAAATCAGTACCTTAATAGTTATAGCATAATTTATAATTTAGTTAGGTTTTCGAATATATTTTGACCAATCACAAACTTGGTTACCTTGTTTGGATTTTTTTTAAAAAATTGAAATTGTTGTAACTAACAGGAGGGTATATAAGGAATTGTTCTTGAACAGACTCTCTCTCTTCTTCTTCCATTTGTTTTGCAAAGTTTAAATTTTTATTGACAAAATGTGGTGTTTGTGTTAACAAGTAAGTTAAATAACCACGTTTATTATCGGGAAATCTTAATACGAAATGTTCAGAAACAGTTGTTCTTAACCTACATTTCTTAAAATAAAGTTAGGTTACCGATATATTTCCATGTTCGTAAAGTTTATTACGAGTTAAATTTAATAGTTGTTACGATTTATGTTTGACGTGTGCAAAAAAGTTCGGTTGTTGAAATTTATGTGTGGTTACGTTATCGAAAATAAAATTTATTCATTTTTTTTCCAATTGATCTTTTATTCCTGCTGCAACATTTAAATAATTGATATTCTATTCGGATGCTAAAAAGAAAAGTGATATTAATTTAAAATTTCTACAACTTTGAAACATTAGATAAACCGAAAATTATTGAAACATTTTAAAGCAATTAAATAAATATTACAATTAATAATTTAGTGGTTGAGTGAAACATTTAAGCGTATTATAAGCACGTTTACCACAACAAAAGCAACCATTAATCCGAGGGACAGTGTGGAATTATTGTCCTATTGTACGAGTATATTTGTTCAGCGAACAAATGAATTAACAATTGTCATTTAAAACATTTAATAACTGTTAAATACAAGAACAATAATGTTACATGTCTATGACCTTCAGCTTGTCAAAATACTCTCTCTTTTTAGAGCGCGGGCTATCGCCTGATCTTTTTCGGTTGACAGTCCAAGATGACTACCTTGTTACTACCAACTGTAACACATAACTAACTATGCTACACCTATTGTCTTGTGTTGTGTGTTCAAGATGCTCGTTATTAATGAAGTAAGTAGATACCCATATAATTAAATACGTACCTTTTTATTTTAATATTCAATTTTTTATAACAAATTTATTTCAGTACTGTTCGCGCAGATATTTCTGTAACGTTTGCTAACTTCGTCAGTGTAACAAATGATTTTTTTAAATTTATTTAATTATTGGTAATAGTAGTCAAATAAAACAATTCCATAAAATATAAAAATAATATAAAATACCTAAATTATTGTTCCTTTTGTCATGTCATGTTCAGTATTTGGGAGCATCCAATGTGCGCGGGTTTCTGACTGAAATACTTCGCCAGCCAAGAGACATATATAGAATTAGCGGAAGAAATAAGTTGTGTTCCCAGTTGGCAATTGGGGGACAAACCATATCCCAATTACAGAAGATGACCGTACGATGCAAAAATGAAATGTATGGGCATAGGTTGGCAACGGTGATATATATCATAATCGGTACAAATGATGTTTGAGAATAAGTACATTATCTTCCAGTTTTTTCACCATTTTAATGTATGTATGTGTTTTAAAACCATTCCTACTCCTGGAGCACGACAGCACTAATACGACTTATTGGCGCAATGAAGGCTAAACGAGTGAAGCTCATTAAGATATCGACGATACCACTCATCCTGTCAGCAAACAGGGACCAGGCAGTCACCTTGGAGCGATTTTATTCGTTTCTATAAGGACCGTAAGTTACCTGGAATTCATCCTTGTAATTATTTAATACCAAACATATGTTACAGGTCGCGTGGTGGTTGTTAACGTCAATTCCTTCTTGCAGGATGAGAACTATTTTGAAAGGTAAAACTATCGATTACTATTATATGTATGATAATTACAACAGCATCATTTGGTTGCAGAGATGGAATACATCTGAACCACAGAGGCCTTGAGAGCTTTCACATGTTATGCATACAACAATAAGTCGAACAGCGGTAGTTTAAATTACTTGGTGATGGGATTGTTTGGTTACGGAATTATTTGGTGATGGGTAATTATGGAAGTGAGTTAAACAGGCGGAGGATTATACATAAATTACAATTGATTTAATAAAGTGGTGGTGGGAAGACATAACTGCAATTGTTTATTTATAAACAAACTGTTGCAAAATTAACACAGCGTTCAAGTGTTCAAAATATTTCGACACCCAGTAGTTTTAGGTTTATATAAATTATGGGGTCAACTTTCGTTAAACGCATACTGGTTCATTGCTGAGATTTTCGCTGCTAACTTTATGCACCTCCATATCACTAAAAAATACCAACGACAAAATACCGCGATTTAGTAATTGGCAATGATGGACATTTCGCGGACTGAGATTCGACAGTTTCATCATAATAAAGAGTGTGATAGGATCACGATTTTCTAGCGATTTACCGTCAAATTTTTGCTATTGAATTGATTTTTATGGATAAATTTGTTTTACGTGTGTTGCGACCTTTAAGGATGGTGTGTTGCGAGCTTAAGTTTGTTTTTTTTGTGAATTACTATCTCGTAATTTAGATTGTTTTCTTATTATTCCCCGTTTACTGAATGTTGACTAACGTATTATTTGTATATAGTTGTATATAAGTTTAAATAACGTTTATTTCGTTTGATTTCCTTAAAAAATTATAGAAAGTTTTGTAAAATTAAGTAACTTAAAGAAAGAATGTAGATTTAAATGTGTTTGATGTCATGCTGGCGACATGAAGTCGAGTAATTGTTGTGGTTCAGCTTCATACTGAGTATGTTGGTTTTAAGTCATAGAGGTAGAATGTGGGACTAACTACTTGTACTTTAATAAAAATAGAGATATTTTTTACGTTGATTCTGCTGACGTTTGGAGTTTTGAAAATTGTCGAGCCTTTACGATGGGAAACGAAGTTTTCGTGTAGGGGTATCTTATCTTCTCCTTCCGTTTTTTTAATTGGTGGAACTAAATTAAATGAGAATTTTTTGTGAGTGGTGGGATTCAAAATCTAAGATGGATTTTTGGTAATCATTTGGGATTCTGAAACTGACCGCGCTCTCGAGTAGTAGTACTGTGACGTTTGTTGTTACGGTTTAAGGGGTGGTTTAGAACGTTGATGTATTGGACCTTTTGGTGTTTAACGAACGAACTTTTGTGTTGTAAGGGTAGTTATCTACTTTCTGAAGAAAACTTGTGAAGGGATTTTAATTAAAATTGTTCAATCACCAAAGGAATAGACCTAGTGCCGATTTCGATTTTACGTAATCAAGTTACCTAGAGATCATCGTCGTGTTATATTAGTGCTTCTGTGACCTCTTTGGTTTTTGTTGCTTTTGCGGATTTATTAAATTAACGTTCTGGAAGTGCCACCTAATTGCCGTGTATAGCGTGTTGAAATATAAAGAAACTTTCGCAGTCTATTAAAATTACAGTTGTTTAAATAAAGTTAATAACCTTTAGCATTGTTTTATTATTTTAAAAGAAGTTTTTAATTAATGCAGTAACATTTTACCGAGATTCAATCAACGAATCGTTTGTGTACAAGAGAATAATAAACATTTTCATTCATCATTTTGTCAGAACGGGGAGATTCCGTATCCTTTATAGCAGTAATTGGACACTTGGTTCATTTTCGATTGTTGTAACACAGAGGAGGTGCTAATTTAGACATTAAGGTAGTATAAACATTGTGTTTTATTGAATATTTTCAAGATTTCTTGTGTGTACCTCGAATTATTTGTTTTGTTAACGAAGGTTTGAAAGCGGAGCCATGTACCTTTTAAATTAAGTTACAGTTTTTTTTTATTATTGAGTAATAGCGTTAATATTCAGTGTTTTATTTGATTTTTAGTTGAGTATTAATTCATTTAGAGTGCATTCTATAGCTTGTTTTTTTTTGTTGTTAAGATTATTAGTTAACGCCTTATTATTTACACTGAGGTGTAGTAACGTAACTTTATTGAGTGATTAACACGCTTTTATTTGTCAAGCGTGTAGTGCTATTTTGAAGCCCGATTTCAGGTAGTTTGCTGAGCTGCTCTCGAGGACACCTGGGATTGATTGCGGATAGGTAAGCGTATGTTTAGACACGCTATGTACTCGTAATTTTGGCACGACGTCCCTTATTTTGACTACCAAACATTCTGGCGCCCTTAGCCGAACCGATTACGTCTTCATCCCCTATTTTGACTTACGTACGATTTACTATTCTGGATGTGCAAAATTCATCAACATCATACCCACACCCATACGCTGGCTAGTCGGGGTAAAAAGGACAATTTTATCTGTAATCCCGTTCTACCACCCGTTTATATCGTTACAAGAGATGATGTTATTTATCAAATTAGAACTCCGTAAGTATACAATTAAAATTCACTCGTCTACCTAAAATAAAAAAAAATGAAATAAAAACGTATTTATATTTATTAAACCCTTGAAATAAAAAATATCAGCATTCTAAATTAAGTAACAAGTAATAAATTTAAAAAAAAACTAAGTCAGTCTTCTGCTTTAAAACTCATAAAAAAATAATAATATTAAAGATATTCTCAAAATCATAACAAAAATAAAAATAACTGAAAATGGAACAAAAACTGAATAGATACGTAAAATAAAAATAAACATGGCATCTAAAACTTTTTAAAAATCCTTAATACCTGGCTAAAAATTAAAAAACGCATAACTTGTAGTCATAAAAACATAAAAAAAAAACAACAAATTCTAAGTTACGCAGTTAATATTTAATGATCTTAAAGAAAACCCTATGTCATTTTGTACAACTTTCCCCTGTATAAAGTAAGTATTTGTATATTTACAATTTTTAAATCGTCTTTATTAAACCAGTGATGTTACATAAAGTGAAAAAGTAACAAAATTTGGGATGACTTTGTGACACGATATATTTAAAATGCAACAAAATATGGGGTGAGTTTGTGACGATGATTTTTTGTTTAAGTAATACCACAAAAATATATTAGGAAGCCTGGAACACGCGCATATAAAAATTACACACCCGAGACGCTTCAGAAAGCACTTCGTACTATAAGAGCTAAGTATACGAGATGCTGCGGAAAGGTAAAATGTGTTAAAAATATAAAAACTTAGATTAGGTAACCTATTTTATTTTTAATATTTGCAGATATGGAATCCACCGCAATACATTGTTTTTAAAGCTGCATGGAAAACACCCGCTGGTGGCCAAACGGCTCTAAACAATGAAGAGGAGCAGTCAATTATTGCTCACATAATTGCCGTGTCCACCTTTGGCTTCCCTGTTACAGCACACGACCTCCGTTTTATTTTAAAACTTATTTAAGAGGGGAAAAACGGTTAAATCCTAAATACAATACAATTTCCCTGGAAAAGAATGGGTGCCATCATTTCTTGACAGACACAAAAATGTTCTGGCTAATCGAATTGCCCGTAACATAAGTGTGGCGAGAGCTGCAGTGGATCGCGAAATCATAAACAGCTTCTTTGATAATCTGGAAAGGGAGCTAGAGGTTGTTGCTCCATCTAATTTATGGAATTATGACGAGACGAATCTGGGCGGTGATCCTGGTGCTACAAAAGTGCTTATAAAACGAGGCACAAAATATCCGGAACAATTCCGAAATGGCACCAAGGCATGTACCTCATTAATGGTAGCTGGAAATGCAGCAGGCGAGATTGCGCCAGTATATGTCGTTTATAAGTCGGAGAAGCTGTGGCAAACCTGGACAGAAAATGGACCTGAACATGCGAGGTATAACAAAGCAAAATCCGGCTGGTTCGACTATCAATGCTTTGAGGATTGGTTTATTAATCTCATGCTACCTATTCTTAAAAAAACAGGAAGGAAAGAAGGTACTTATAGGCGACAATTTGAGTTCACACTTAAACATTGAGGTCATACGCCAATGTGAGGCAAACAACATTTCATTCATAGCCTTACCCCCTAATGCAACTCATTTAGTCCAGCCGTTAGGCGTGTCATTTTTTAGGCCCATGAAGGGTAACTGGTGACAAATTTGGCATGAATGGAAGGATATGGTGTTTGGTAGTAGATGCGGAACAATACCAAAAGACCAATTTCCTAGTTGGTCAAAAAAGCTGATGAACATCATGCATAACAGAGCAGTTGAAGTTCTTCCTGCTGGTTTCAGAAAATGTGGCTTACACCCCTTAAACCGTGCAGAAGTGCTGAGTCGTATGCCAGAAGAAATTATGAACAACCAGAGTGCAGGCGTAAAAGATGCCTTGGGCGAAAGTTTTTTGGAATAATTACAGAGAAAACGAGATACAACAACTGCGTTACGTCCACGACAAAAGCGCAGGAGAATCAATGTAGCCCCCGGTAAAAGCATAAGTGCAGAAGACCTTGTTGTTACCGACTTGACAAGAGCTAAACCAAAATCATAAACCAAACAGCGCCAACGAAAGGAGCCAGTTAAAAAGGCATCTTCAAACGATGAAGTCCAAAATATGCCATTAACAATGTCGACGGTATCTGAAGAACCCTCAACGTCAGCGCAATCTAATAAAACCTCGACGTCAACACAATCAGAAATGCCACATGTAGATTTCAACAAAAGGCTTCGGTTAAGACGCCGTCAAAGAGATTCGGAATCAAGTGAAGATTCCGATGTGATCTCATATAGGGAAAGTGGCTCGACTCCCATGTCTGAGGGAGAAATACCAAAAAGTAGATCAGTGGTTAATGACGACACAAAACCAAAGATTGGAAATTATGTTATTATACGGTACGAAGGACATTTCTTTCCTGTTGTTATCACTAACCTTAAAAAACAAAATGAAATTTGTGTTAGTGCAATGGAAAAATGTGGTGTGAATTGGAAGTGGCCCGATCGAAAGGACGAACTGTTTTATGGTATTTCGGAAATAGTTCAGCAAAAAATTAATAAACCAGTACAAATCTCGTCCCGTAGAGAAATATTTGGGGTTCCAGAGATGGACATTTATTTTTAGTGTTAATTTTCCTTTTATATTTTGTAACTTATCGACATGTTTTTTAGTTAGGTGTGTACTATTTAGTTTGTTTTGAACATTTTGGACATTTGAACTTTGAACTTTTGGACTTTGGATTTTTGGACTTTGGACTTTTGGACTTTGTACTTTTGGACTTTGGACTTTGGAATATGGACTTTTGGGCTTTGGACTTTTGGACATTTGGACTTTGGATTTTAGACTTTGGACTTTGAAGTTTTGGACTTTTTAGTTTGGACTTTGGATTTTTGGACTTTAGAATTTGGACTTTGGACTTTTGGGCATTGGATTTTGTACTTTGGACTTTGGATTTTTGGACTTTTGGACTTTGGACTTTGAATTTTTGGACTTTGAACTTTTCGGCTTTTGGTCTTTGGACTTTTTGGCTTTTGGACTTTGGATTTTTGGACTTTGGACTTTGGAATTTTAGACTTTTGGACTTTGTTGATTTTCTGATTAAGTTGAGTTAAAGAAAGCATTTTTTCTCGATAAGTGGTTTTGTTTGGTACACTTTGTGACATACATTTTGTATGATCACAGTTTAAGAGGTGAATTTGTGACAAATCCAACTAGACGAATATAGCTTTAGACCATTATTTCGTTAGAAACTGACCCAGCTAAACTCTGACTTTGTGTATACATGGAAATTAATAAATTGTGACAAATATTTTTGTGAATAATTTTTTTTTTTCTGTTATTTTTTTATTCTATCAATAGGGGTTAGATTAGTAGCCAAATGATGAAACTTTGCTTCTAATATTCGGAATATTTGGCTTTTATAAAATACAATTTCATAATCGACAAAAACTAATAAATTTGTCACAAAAAGTATTCTTGGTATTAATATTGTGCCAATAAACTCCAACTTTGCCATAATATTGATTTTAAATGTGTGTGGCAATGTTGTATTTCTAACGGGACAACATTAACACTTGTCGATGTTCACAAAAAAAATGTTTTTCAGGTCAATGGATTTGAATGTCTAAAAACTTCTACTACTGTTAGGTGTTCCTTAACCTACCTAGCCATTTTTGTAAAAATAAGTAACAATTTTCTGTGGAATAAAATGTAAAGAGGTGTCAATGTTTGCCACCTTTACCTTACTACGGCAAAATTTGATAATAGTAAGGAATATATTCCCGAGCTTAAAATTTTTTCAAACCAATTTTAGAGCTGTAATCCTGGTCAAAAGACTGCACTTTTTCCAATTCATACTTATGTAGATCCCTATGTAATATGTATCTTATAATATTATAAGCTAAATCCAGCTTTAATGCAAAATCTTTACTAACATATTTAAGACGTTGAGTTGAGTCGAATTCTTTAGACGCAATCAATTGATGGTACTCGTTTGGTCTATCAATAAGAATGATACCTCGACATATGGTACAATCATATTTCTTTAACACTTTGTGAGCGATAAATCCTAGAATGTAAAAGAAAACTTTTTTTTCAAGTCCAGTCACTTGTGGAAATATTCTTGGCACATCACAAAATGTTGATGTTGCCCTATTGCACGTAGGTTCAGTTTGAAATAAACAAAATCATTACACATTATGGTACACATCATGACAATAATACACACCTGATTCACAAAGTTTGTAATGTGACAAGAATTTGAGTTTTGTCATCCTCACAATTGGACCCCACCGAATGCTTCAAACTTATATTATTTACTAGAAGACTTTTATAAAAAACAGTAAAAGATGCACAGGATGGAGTTACATATCTTGAACTCCGTTGCCTTATTTTAGAAAAGAAATTTTCAAGTGGGATTAAAATTTCTGGTTGTCATATACAGCAACTCATGACTTTCAAGTATTTTAAACAGAATTTCAAAATTTGTAAGGGTTGTTACAAAATTTTTAATACTAGGTGGTACAAACACTCTACCATCATCACATTTAAATTCCAAGCTTTGTAATACTAGTTTTGCCTCTTACCAAAATTTAAAACGCTATGTATCCCTTCTCACAGAATTTTTTAGAGATTTTAAACAGTGTATCCCCCTGGTATTGACAATAGACTAAACGCCAAATACGTAGACACCAAGCTGCGCGAAAAAAATCCCGTGACCGTGTACTATTCAACCGGAAAATATTAGTTTTTTTAAGAAAAGTAAAAGTTACGTTTTGTAGATTTTTTAGTTAATAACCTCTTAATTATACTTTATCCGGTAGTTAACGTTATCTGCCGGATACCTAACCAGTATTTTAGTCCGTACTTTGAGAAACCTGCCCTTATATAATATATACAATTAAAGATTTTACCCACAACCACAATATTTACATTATATATTCGTCTTCTAGAATGCCTGCCCCTGAAAATCAGTTGGCATTCATATCATTTATACGTGCTACTATTATTTCTTCAATATCACTATTAGAACTAAACGCCAAATACGAAGACACCAAGCTGCGCGAAAAAAATCACGTGACCGTGTACTATTCAACCGGAAAATATTAGTTTTTTTAAGAAAAGTAAAAGTTACGTTTTGTATATTTTTTAGTTAATAACCTCTTAATTATGATGTTTATATTTTATAATTAGGACAATTTAAACAAAAAAAAACATTTATTTAATTGTTATGTTATTTGTTTATAAATTTACTCGAAAATGTAATTCGCATTTTAATTATTAACCACAGTTCTAAGGATAAATAATTCGTGTCTAAACAGTTTTATACTCTGATGGTTATAAATACGTGTAATAGAGGGGGTAGAGTTTTATCAAATTCAAATATTAGATAGTATGCAAGTTCAAATAAAGTTGAAGAAGTTATATAATTTGTTATCAGGAAAATATAGTATAAGACGATACATATTAGTGTGTTAAATATAAATTAGAAATTTCACACATAAATCAATATAGTTAAGCAATTAAATACATAACAGATATTGATTACATGAAGTACAATAATCCTAACGTGTAGAATATGTATAATAATTGGTACAATGCATAAACACTTTGCAAACTATAAAAAGGGTTATGGTACGAAGACGTTATGTTGGTAGATTATAGACCAAGTGTTTAAAAAGTGCTTAAGTGCTTAGAAACATATCTAAGAACATGAACAACACATGTGCAATGTGAAATTAACAATATAAATACAATAAAATATTACACAATTACTCTACACTTATATCTTAGTTATCATAATCTGATATAAAATCAGATTCATCCGACGAGTCTCCACTCCTACGTATAATCAATTACTCACAAACGACATCAACAATATGCTCTTTATTAATGTATTCCTCTTCATTTTCTTTAATATGACGACACACTTTGTAACAACCTTTTTTTTGTGGTTGTATTAAAAAGTACATTAATTTAAGAATCGTTCATCTATTTGGCATAATATTAGAAAAGTTTTTAATTATTAATATGTAGAATTGAAAATGGCAATTTAATTGGCATTTTCTAAAACAAATCTTTTGGGTGTAATATTACATAAATAGTTTTAGTTCCCTTTCTTAAAAAATTGGATTTATATTTTTGTATTCGCGCAAGCGTGTAGATTTTTAGGGAAAATACACTTCAGTTATTCTGAAAGGTTTTTTGTACTTCACTTAATGCTGAATGTTAACAGCAGTAAGCATGATTTTTACTTAATTTTTTATATTTTGGTGCCATCAGAATTTTGGTGGTAAGTTATTTTTTTTCTCATTATATTTAAAGCTAAAGCCTTTGCTTTTTTTTAGGCACTTTTATTTTACGTACTTATTTTACGCACTTTTTACTTTTTAAGTACTTACTTTTCAAGTATGCACTTTTATTTTTTTATTAAGTACTTTTTTTACGTACTTATTTTTTTTAAGTACGCACCTTTTTAATCACTTAATTTGTATACTTAATAATCTAATGGCACGTATAAGTCAATGTTTAACTGTACGATTATTTTAAATGGCAAGTTTTACTTGAGTTACCGTTACAACGCAAGTTCTACATTCTTTTACAAATAAATTTGGCGAATTAAACTTCAAGGAAATTCCATATTTTAAGGATAACTAAGCAAGACATTGACCTCACCATATGAGCCATTCTGCTTCATAGTATCTGTAACAGTGTATGTACAGAACCGTTAAAAGGTAAAGTTTTTTTATAATTTAGTTTGACTTCTGAATTTTTTTTCGTTTTCAAACATATATTAAATAAACTTATGTATAACTTGTTATTTTATTTTCATTTGTGTTAATTGTTTGTAATATTCAATAACTAGGTTTTGTTGTTCCTAGATAGATATATAAAAAAAAAGAAAGACAACATGGCGCTTTTTTATGTAATGTTATAAGTTGGCCCAGTTTTAGTGTTTATACACTTGGAGCCGCTATTAATGTTACAATTTGACGCCTTTTAATAATTGTTGTTATACTTTGGCTTAAGTTAAGGTTATAACTTCTTGCCAGTGGCTCTCTAAATCCATCGAACACTTTTCACGAGTTAGTTTTTCAACATCAGCTAATTTAAAAGTTGTGTTACTTGATGCCACCCAAGCTTTTACAATTTCCCATATTTTTTCTGTTGGATTTAGCTTCGGGTGGTATGGAGGTAGTCGACATACAGAGTGACCATGTTTCGCAAATACAGGATCAATTGAATATTCCGTGTAGCTCGGTTTATTACAAATCATACAGCTCTACTTTTTTTTGGGATTCATCATGTACGATCCCTCGTTCTCGTACCCAAGTGATCATTTCCATTTTTTTACTGCTAAAAGTTGGATGTTTAACTGCTAACGTGTTGTGATAACTTGCATTATCCATAACAATTACTGACTTTTCGAGCAAATTCGGTAATAACTGGTGCTCAATCCATCGTTTATAATTAATAAAGTTCATATCGTCGTGACAATCACCTGTTTTTGAGCCGGATTTAAAAACTGTGAGGGCATTATTGATAAATCCCATTTCACCACCAGCATGTACTATTATAAGATGTTGACCTTTACCGATTGGACATTTTAAACCTTCGTTGGAATCATCTACTCAGGAATGTGGCGTTGAGTGCGATGCATGTATATATGTTTCATCTGTATACACAATGGGTCGCCCTGCTCTTTGATACTTTGTTATTGCTCGTATATAATTACAACGTAAAGATCGTATATCGTATCGTTCCATTAAACATTTACGATTGTCAACGGCTTTCGTACATTTACAACCTATTTTATTTAATAATCTTCTCAAAGACGTTTCCTTCCCAGGGAAACCAATGGATTCGTCATCTTTAATAATATTATAGATAGCATTGACGGTTGGTCGTTGTTTCTCCGTGACATGAAAATTGTGTACAATGCGTCGAATGACTTGTTCCCACAATTATCGACAGATGATCTTGGTGCGGTATTCATTCTTTTATTAAAAGTCTTGAACGATTCTATTTCACCACGTTGAATTGCACTCCCTTCTCTAATAATTCTAACGACGGTACTTTTAGATACTCCAGTTGCTTTCACAACGATATCAAGAACGTTAACTGTAAAGAAATGTAATCGTGAAAAAACTGACAGATGTTAATCGTACAATAATGACATACCTTCATTCATATTTTAAACTACGCCAGTGTCATTATGACATTGTTGGGTGTCATTATGGCTTTCATAATAGCACGCAGTGCCATTATGAACTGATAATAACACGCAAACTTTAAAATAAAAAACAGACAAAAAGAAAGTTAGTTACTACTTTTACTTATTATTATTCGTTATAAAATCTTTACTAACATTTATTTATTGTAAACATTAATTATAAAGTCTGTACAATTTGTTAAATTTAATCCAGCCGAAGACAAATGAGCTGAATTTGTAGAAAGAAATGTTTTTTCCCGAGTGCTTAAACTTGTTGAAGAGCTATCAGTGCATGAAACTCCACCCAAAATGTTAGAGGCCACTTTCTTCTTATTTTCTTTGGAATCTTCTATATAGCTTTCTGTCACTGTGTTAGAGCGCCAACCACCATGCCTTTTAACAGTTAATAAATCTGCTCCTGAATCTGCAAGCAACGACGCAGATGATCTACGCAAAGAGTGTCCAGTATATTGTTGAGGACTTGGAAGACTCAGAAACGATGCTATGTTACATGGCATTTTCCCAAAAGTATTAATGCCAACTGGCTGCTTAGTGCATTTTCCATTTCTATACCCCACAAATAATCGAGTATGAACTGTGTTGCTTGGTCGCATCGCTATATATCTTCGAACCATTTCCACCATATTAATTCCTTCAACATTCCCTTTTGTAATAAAAAAATTTCTTGGTATCTTTGTTTTAGTAAATGGAATAATAATGTGAATGCATTGTCCTTCATCTTTAACATCCTGTAAGTGCAGATTTGTCAACTCATGTCGCCTGCAGGCACCCGCAAGTCCCACTATCAATGCAACTTTCATCATAAAATAAGTTCTATCGTCAGCCCCCAGCAAAAATTTGGTTATATCTTCTTTTCTTAAAATTTCAGATTTTATTGATCGAAATTCTTCTGATTTTCTTTTTAGAAATGCAATTAAATAGGCGTACTTACTAATATCTATATTTTTCTTCATTGATATTATTGAACGTAGCATAGAATAATATACCCAAAGAGACGAAGGCTTGCTATGTTTTGAAAGATGTTCAAAATATGCTAGAAGAATCTTTTCATTGCTGCTATTCTTGATTCCTTTCGCTTTACACCAATCTTCAAGTTTTGCACAGGTTTGCTCATACGTCTGTCTTGATTTTTCGGGAAGTAGGGAATTGACGACGTTTTGCGCAATGCTTTCGATATCCGAAGGGACACTCTCAGAATCAGAATCACTCATAATACTTTTTTCTATTAAATTGGATGTAAAGCACAAAAGTGAACGCAAATAATGACAAAATAAAACAATCAACAAGCGCGGTTACTATAACATCGACCAATATGGGCACTTAATAATTTTGAATTTATATTTACAAAAACGTTTCTGATATTGTAAACAAATCGAATCTATGCAAAGAAAATCTATTTGGACTGGCGTAGATTAAATTTTGAATGATACACGTTCGATATGAACTTCGTAATGAACCTTTTGTAAATAAACCACTCGGCTAACGCCTCGTGGTTTAACTTTACACGCGTTTCATTATGACGTTCATATCGAACTAGTATCATTAATAACTATTATGAAACTGATAAACATTTTGTTATGATGTATCTGTATATTTGGTACAGTCTGGCAACTGTGCAAAGAAGCCAGCTGCAACGAGGTATAAAATAAAGAACACTTTTTGTTAGTCAATCATGGCGTAAAGGTATTTTCAATAAAACCTGATCCCAAAACATCAACACATACATGGCGTTGCGACAAAGTATAAATATAAAACAATGGAAAAGAAGTAAAACATGTAATAAAAAATTGTAAGCAAAAAAAAGGGGAATTTTATTATATAACGTAAAGTGCATGAGAAAAAAAAAACGCGAGGTATAAAAATGGCCGCCATACAACCACTAAACGTGGAAGGGAACGTTGCCGAAAACTGGAGAACGTGGATTGGAAGATTTAAAGTATATTTAAAAGCTACAGAATTGGACAAAAAGAACGAAGAATTACAATGTGCACAATTATTACATCTAATTGGAAAAAATTCATACAAAATATACACCACTTTTAAATTTGAGGAGGTTGAAATGAATAAATTGGATATTTTAATTGAAAAGTTCCAAAAACATTTTTTAAGTCAAGAGAATGTTACATATGAAAGATACAAATTCTTCACATCAAAGCAAGGGCAACTGTCGATGGATCAATTTGTGGCACAATTGAAGAATCAATCAAGTAAATGTAAATTCGATACGTTAAATGATGATATGGTTAAAACGGCAATCGTCTGTGGAATTAATAATGGTGAGTTAAGGGAGAAACTTCTACAGAAGGCTGAAGCAACATTAAGCGAAGTGATACAAACTTGTACCGTATTTGAAAACTCAAAGCAACAGAGCAGAACTATGGAAACTAACTAAAGGAGTTCAAATCAAATCAATGCTGTGAATAATCATGCAAAGGACAGAAGAGAAACTTCTAGATCACATATGCGAAACTCGCAATACAACAGAAATCGTCACCCAACGATGGAAAGAAGATCGCATAGCAGGTGTAGGAATTCACGAAATAGTAGCTGCCCAAAGTGTGGATACAAAAACGACAGAAGGAAGTGTCCTGCTTACGGTAAAGTATGTAATAATTGCACCAAGCTAAATCATTTTGCTAGCGTATGTAAAAACAATGTAAATAATATTGATTTTAGCGTTTTAGATTTAGATGATAATGATAAGAAAAGTGTTAGTAAATCCTGGAGTACAGGAGTTGAAATAAATGGGCAAATATTAATGTTTAGAATCGATACGGGAGCAGTTGTAAATATACTACTAATTAATTATTGTAAGTTACTTAAGTTAGATGAAAATAAATTAAGTCCAACAAAGATTACTTTAACAGCATATACAGGAAATAAACTTAAGGTAATAGGTACTTGTATATTAAAGTGTGTTAAAAATGAGAAACTAGAATTGATAGAATTTTTCGTAGTTAACACTGAAACGTTACCAGTACCAGGTTTAACGGGGTGTGAAAAATTAAATTTGGTACGGCGAATTGATACTGTTACTGAGAATGTAAACACAAGCGATTACAAAATATTACTGAACGAATACAAAGATTTATTTAGTGGCATAGGTTGTTTTAAAGATTTGTATAAGTAACATTAATTTATCTAACGATGCTATTCCTAAGGTGTATCCTACGAGAACAGTGCCATTTGCGTTGCATCAAAAATTAAAAGAAACTTTGATGCAATTAGAAACTAGTAAAATTATAGAGAAAGTATAAGGGCCCACAGAATGGTTAAATCCGTTAGTTATAGTGCAAAAACCGAGTGGTGAATTACGAATTTGCTTAGACCCTAAAGATTTAAATAAATACATTAAAAGGGAACACTGTCAGTTGCCTACAATAGAGGAGGTAACGATGCAAAAATTTTTAGCGTACTTGATGCCACGAATGGGTTTTATCACATTAGATTAGATGACGAAAGCTCAAAACTATGTGCATTTGGCACACCCTTCGGAAGGTGTACATTTAAAAGGTTACCATATGGGACAACATGTGCTCCTGAAGTTTTTCATGACAGGTTTGGTAAAATATTTAAAAATGAGGGAGTCATAACGTATGTAGATGATGTATTAATCTGGGGGGAAAATAAGAAAGAGCATGACAATAGGTTAAAAGCGGTATTAGAAGCAGCTAGGGAACAAGGTGATAATTTAATATCAAGAAAAGTAGAATAGGTCAAGATCGGATAGTTTACATGGGACATGTAATTAGTAAAGATGGAGTAGCACCTCACAGTGATAAGGTTAAGGTTATAATGGAAATGCCAGTTCCAAACAACAAAACGGATGTTCAAAAAATATTGGGTATTCTAACATACATAAGTCAATTTGTGCCTGGTTTCACATCAAATACAGGTCCATTGAGGGAACTTTTAAAAAAAGATGTTATGTTTGTATGGGATAAAAGACAAAATGATGCACTAGATTTATTGAAACTAAAATTAAGTAACAGTCCGGTACTTCAATATTATAATGTCAATAAGGAAACGGTCTTTTCGGTTGATGTTAGTCAAGAGGGCCTTGGGGCAGTTTTACTCCAAGATAATTTACCGTGCGCGTATGCTTCTAAAGCATTAACAGAAGTACAGCAACGATACCCAGTTATAGAAAAGGAATTACTTGCGATATGTTTCGGGCTTCAAAAATTTCACCAATATGTATATGCAAAAAAGGTAACGGTTGAAACGGACCATCAACCAATAATAACGATTTTTAATAAGCCACTTAATAAATGTCCTGCGCGGTTACAGCGAATGTTGTTACAAATTCAAAAATACCAGATATCCTTAAAATATAGACCGGGCAAAGATCAAATAATATCTGATGCATTGTCAAGAGCGAGTATTAAAGATGAAATACTAGATGAAGAGTTAAATTCTCAAGTATGTTTCATAATGTCGAATGTTAATGCAACCGATAGAAAACTAGAACAAATAAAAGAGTTAACTAGTCAAAATCATGAACTGATAGAAGTAAAGAAAGTTATATTAAACGGGTGGAATAAAGATAACAAAAAACAGTTAAACGTAGTTAAACCGTATGCAAAATATAAAGATGAGCTGAAAATTAATAACGAAATTATATTCAAGGGTAATAGTATGGTAATATCACATAAACTGCGAAAAGAAATACTTAGTAATAGATATTTATGTATTAAGGGCATAATCAGAAGATTATGGCTCGAGGGAATGTTAAAAGCCTGACGCGAAGCGGAGGGCTTTTATATTCCTGAGAGCCATAATCTACAATTATGCCCGTGGTACATACAATGTTTTATTTTATTTTGCAACATGAAACTGGAACAAAGTTTTAAAAAGATTCAGTATTTTCGGCAAGTTTTTAAATGCAAATGCAGTGAAATAAAGTCGACAGTAGGCTAATTTGTTGTTACTAAGATACTGTGATATTGCTAAATTGTTGCTAAGGTACTGTTTGTTTGTAAATAATTTGCATTCTAAAATGGAAGGTGAAAACGCAGACTAATTTGTTGTTACTAAGATACTGTGATATTGCTATTAATATTATTATTGTTAAATTAATAAAGGTTGTATAGTAAGGTTATTGTTTCAATAATTCTTTCAACTTACGTGAAATATTATGTCATTGGTCAGCTGTCAATCATGCTGCTTAGCAACAATGATATTGCTAAATTGTTGCTAAGGTACTGTTTGTTTGTAAATAATTTGCATTCTAAAATGCAAGGTGAAAACGCAGACTAATTTGTTGTTACTAAGATACTGTGATATTGCTATTAATATTATTATCGTTAAATTAATAAAGGTTGTATAGTAAGGTTATTGTTTCAATAATTCTTTCAACTTACGTGAAATATCATGTCATTGGTCAGCTGTCAAACATGCTGCTTAGCAACAATGACATTTCGGTGCTATAAAGACCACATTATGCCCGCATTTGGAGGCGTATAATAGATATTTATGTATTAAGGGCATAATCAGAAGATTATGGCTCGAGGGAATGTTAAAGCCCGACGCGAAGCGGAGGGCTTTATATTCCTGAGAGCCATAATCTACAATTATGCCCGTGGTACATACAATGTTTTATTTTATTTTGCACCATGAAACTGGAACAAAATATTAAAAAGATTCAGTATTTTCGGCAAGTTTTTAAATGCAAATGCAGTGAAATAAAGTCGACAGTAGGCTAATTTGTTGTTACTAAGATACTGTGATATTGCTATTATATATCATGTCACGTGTTTGCTGTCAATCATGCTGCTTAGCATCAATGACATTTCCGTGCTATAAAGACCACATTACGCCCGCATTTGGAGGCGTATAAAGAACATTATGGTGGCAAAATAAAATAAAATATATTATAGTCATTTAGGCATAAACAAATGTTTTTTGGCCTACCATGAAAATTGAGATTGAGCAATTAGTGAATAATTGCCATCTCTGTTTACAATATGGAAATTCCCAACCAGCAGAACCACTTATTTCACATGAAATTTACTCTGGTATAAAGTAGGCTGCGATTTATTCGAACTAAACGGAGAAAAATATTTGCTATTAATTGATTACTATTCAGCTACATCAAGCAATAAAGTTATTGATGTGATGAAAACAATATTTGCAAGGTTTGGAGCCCCAAATTTGTTAGTATCAGACGGGGGTCCACAATTTACCTCAAATGAATTCAAATCATTTGGAATCGAATGGGATTTCAAACATATAATTACGTCACCCACAAATGCACAATCAAATGGAATGGCCGAAAGGCACATACAAACAATAAAAAAATTAATCAAAAAAGTAAGCGATGATGGGAAGGATGTACAATTGGCATTGTTACAATATAGGAACACACCCATAGGGAACTACTCACCAAATCAGTTATTAATGTCAAGATCTACAAGATCAAATTTACCAATAGCCACAAAACTACTTAAACCAGCAACAGTTAACTTTAAACAATACCATGAGGAATTAAATAAAAAACAAAAGGAACAGGGACAGTATTATGATAGATTTACTAAAAATTTAAGTCCTTTAGTATCGGGTACAAGAGTGTATGTGCAAACAAAGCCAAATTCAATTTGGACACCTGGGGTAACCCTAGAACAGCTAGGAAAGCGATATAAGGTTAATTAGATAATAGAGCTATATTAATTAGAAATAGACGATTCATTAAAGAGATGCGTAATTATAATAACGATAAAGGAACAATACAAAATAAGATAACAGATAAACCACTTAGGAAGGTAAGATTTGCAGACAAAGTAGCTACGCACATTTATAACAACTCATTAGAGCTAGGAATACCTAAGATTAATGATTTAGTACATATGAATGTGTGTGATAATAATGTAAACGAGGAATGTAGACCTCAAATCAGTCCAAGTGTAAACAGAACTGTAGACGAAAGTCATAGGGAAGTTAGGTCAAGCAAAGGACGTTTAATTAAGAAAAGAAACGTGTTAGATTTGTAAATATTACTTTTGTGTTAAATTTTTTAGTAACTCTCATTAGGAGGGAAGGTGTTGTGATGTATCTGTATATTTGGTACAGTCTGGCAACTGTGCAAAGAAGCCAGCTGCAACGAGATATAAAATAAAGAACACTTTTTGTTAGTCAATCGTGATGTAAAGGTATTTTCAATAAAACCTGATCCCAAAACATCAACACATACACATTCCAAATAATTTCACGGGCATCTTGCGATAAGACACGCCGCTTCTTTGCTGGAATGTTTGATGTACTATCAGACGGTGTACTCGCATCACCCATTATAAACAACGAACTAAATCAATATATTATATTAATACATATTACTGTGGATTACAAATACAACTTACTTGTAAATAAAAGGTGCTGAAACGGAAGGAGTTTTAAAAAAAACTATTTACAATTGATAAAAACGTGCACGAAAAATGAGGTTAGAAAACAATAAACAACACTACATTTTGTGGACAGAACATAATATCTACTTCTCACTCATATCATTATTCCATTTCTTTTTAATGCAATATTCGGTTTCTGCGCAGATGTCTTCGTAAATGGCGTTTGCTCTAAAAAAACCATACGTGAAATGATGGAGTGGATTGATAAGACAATGATTAAACTAGAACCTGAAGCAGAAGCAAAACTGAATTTATTTTTTACTCAGAAATATGTTGTATTAAATAGTGATCGAATCAAACCAGAAATTGGGGACGATTTTAATAATATTAAAATTAAGAATGAATTAGAAGACATTATAATTGAAGAAGACAGATCACATTTAAACAGTATTGGCCGTGATATAAAGGAAGTAGCTTTAAAAAATTATAAATGTGACCAATGCAATTATTCAACAAAATTAAAACAAAATTTAGGGAAACATCTTTTAATACACAATTCAAGTAGCGATTACAAGTGTAACCAATGTCATTATTCAACAAAAGTAAAACTATATTTAAAGCAGCATCTTTTAATACATAATTCAAGTAACAATTACAAGTGTGATCAATGCAATTATTCAACAAGCATAAAACGCTATTTACAGTGCCATGTTGTAATACACAATACAAATACTACAAAGTACAAATGTAACCTATGTAATTATTCAACAAAAGCTGGACGAAATTTAAGGAAGCATCTTTTAATACACAATTCAAGGAACAATTACAAGTGTGACCAATGCCATTATTCAACAAAATTAAAACGAAATTTAAAGAAGCATCTTTTAATACACAATTCAAGTAACAATTACAAGTGTGATCAATGCAATTATTCAGCAAGCGTAAAACGATATTTACAACGCCATGTTGTAATACATGATACAAGTACTGCAAAACACAAATGTAACCAATGTAATTATTCAACAAATATGAAATGGTCTTTACAAATCCACACTGTAAAGCATAATCCAAGTGCTGCTAAATACAAATGTAACCAATGTGTTTATGTAACAAATCATAAAGGTGCTTTTAATACACACAGTGCAACCCATAATTTAAGTAATAATTACAAATGTGACCAATGTAATTATTCAACAAATGTGAAAAGGTCTTTAGAAAACCATGCTGTAAAACACAATCTAAGTAGTGCTAAATACAAATGTAACCAATGTGTTTATGTAACAAATCATAAAGGTTCTTTTAATACACATAGTGCAAGACATAATTTAAGTAACAATTACAAATGTGACCAATGCAATTATTCAACAAATGTGAAAACGTCTTTACAAAACCATGCTGTAAAGCACAATCCAAGTAGTGCTAAATACAAATGTAACCTTTGTGTTTTTGTAACAAATCAAAAAGTTCATTTTAGTACACATAGTGAAAAACATAATTCAAATAAAAATTATAAATGTGACCAATGTAATTATTCAACAAATGTGAAACTGTCTTTACAAAACCATGTTATAAAGCACAATCCAAACAGTGCTAAATACAAATGTAACCATTGTGTTTTTATAACAAATCTTAAAGGTAATTTTAAAAAACATAGTGGAAAACATAATTCAAGTAAAGATTACAAATGTGACCAATGCAGTTATTCAACAAACATGAAACTCTATTTACAAAACCATCTTGTAAAACACAATCCAAGTATTGCCAAATACAAATGTAACCAATGTGATTATGTAACGAACCATAACTTTCATCTTAATAGACATAGTGCAACACATAATTCAAGTAAAGATTACAAATGTGAACTATGCAGTTATTCAACAAATGTGAAATGCTATTTACAAAAGCACCTCTTAATACACAATCCAAGTATTGTTAAATACAAATGTAACCTATGTGATTATGCAACATGCCGTAAATATCATCTTAATAAACATAGTGCAAAACATAATTCAAGTAAAGTTTACAAGTGTGACCAATGTGGTTATTCAACAAAAGTGAAGTGCTATTTACAAAAGCACCTTGTAAAACACAATCCAAGTATTGCTAAATACAAATGTAACCAATGTGATTATGTAACAAACAATAAATCTCATCTTAATACACATAGTGCAAAACATAATTCAAGTAAAGATTACAAATGTGACCGATGTAGTTATTCAACAAACGTAAAATGCTATTTACAAAAGCACGTTGTAAAACACAACCCAAGTATTGCTAAATACAAATGTAACAAATGTGATTATGTAACAAACGATAAATATCGTCTTAATAGACATAGTGCAAAACATAATTCAAGTAAAGATTACAAATGTGATCTTTGCAGTTATTCATCAAATGTGAAGCTGTATTTACAAAAACATCTTTTAAAACATAATCCAAGTATGTAACCATTGTGTTTTTGTAACAAATCTTAAAAGTATTCTTAATAAACATAAAGCAAAACATTCACAGAAAGAATAGAAAAGTGACCAATGCACATATTCCACAAATGTGAAACACAGTTTACAATGTCATCTAAAGCATCATTCAAGTGCTGCAATATATGATTCGTGTGTTTGATTCCAATTACAAATGTGACAATTTAAAAACTTAACAAAAATTAAACGATGTTTAAAAAAATAATTTGTGAAGTGCAGTGGAATTCAGTTAGTTGTCAAAAACTTTTGTTAGTCCCACATTTGCACTAGTGCGACGTGTATGAATGTTTATACCATATTGGTTTGTTTTAATGCATTCTTATAGCAATGTTATTAAATACAAGTGCACCTATTGTGTACTTATGACAGTAAATTTATTAGCTGTGTGACCAATGCATTTATGCAACAAGAGTAAATGTTATTTAAAGAATCATCTTGTACTTATTGCAAATAGGACTAAAAGGCAAGGCTTGGCCCATATAGATCTCCTTTAAGATTCCAGTGATAAATTTAGATGACCTAATCAGACATTAAAACAACTTTTCTTTGCAAAAATTATAATATTAATATGTTGTTTTCTGACTTAAAGCTAATGTTTATACTGGGTGGTCGTAAAGGAAGGAATAAATTGAATATCTCGTAAAGCACAATTTTTTTCAAAAGTCGCTCGGACCCGTCGATTTTATATTTTTAGCATATTTTGCGAAAAAAAATTTTATACCTTTTATGCCCTTACAATTCTAAACATTTGTCATGCAGCATGTGCTATACCTAAGTCTAAGCGTTTTGGAGTTATTCGCATTCAAAATTTAAAAATTGAAAAAGGTCATGAAGAAAACGAAAATAAAATAATTTTTATAACGTTTTATTATATCGAAAACAATGATTCGTAAACTTAAAATAATTTTATTTCAGCAAATGTTCGAAATGTCCTCCGTTAGTCAACTGACAATAGCCTAATCGATCTACAAATTCCTGCTGCACATTTCGGGCGTTAGTTGACTAACGGAGGACATTTCGAACATTTGCTGAAATAAAATATTTTTAAGTTTACGAATCTTATACAAGTTTATGCGTATATAATAAAACGTCCAAATAATAAAAAATTAGGTTGCAATTTGAGAAAAATTTTTTAGCTAATCTTCTTGAGACACCCTTGTATAAATTTTTAGTTTCGCAATATGCGAAAATAAAACGACTGGACTAGTGCCAGCTGATGAAAATGTTTAGATATTGCTTACACCAATAAATGTACAGAGTTTAAAAGTTAGGTGCATCATTTAACATGTTAATTAATAGGAACATATTAATACAAAGATTGAGAATAGTGATAATACTATAATCATTTTTATTAATAGCATTTTGGTAGCAAAAATATGCAATAGGTTTATGATTAAGGCACTCATTAGTTGTGTACTCTTAAATTCTATTAGGTATATGATAAACAAGATCTCTTAAACTTTGCTAATATAATAATAATAATAGTCTTTGTTGCATGTAAAGGACCTTTCAAAAAGTGCAGAACTATTCTTTGGAGGGGTAAGTAACCCTTTAAACCTTACGTTTAGGTTGTGTACATCAGTCCTAAAGGTTAACCGATTATAGAGGTGCAATGGCTTCTTTTTGGTAATAATCTTATAATAAAGCAACTTGGCTAGTGACCTTCGATTTGACGTATCTAGCCACTCAATTTCGTCTAACCTGTTCCTGGTTCTCTCTTTTCTAAACGCCAAAATAAATTGTAAACATGGATTTTGTACCTGTTATATTTACATCAAGATTGTCTAAACTTTTGCCATAAATAGTAGTTCCAAAGTTAAAGTGTGATAGAACTAACGAGCCACAGGGCATATTTTTGTAAGTTATGACAGAACGTATCTATTTGCTTAGAACACTCTAAGCTTACTGTAAGATCTCTATGCAGTAGTTTAGTGATATGTGTTTTAAAAGGTAGTATCTATGTACAACCCTGTTTTTTGAAACATTCGCTGCACTAACCTTAACACCTGGGATCAAAATTTTAAGTTGACTCGTAATTTCAGCCCTACTTTTTCGATTGCCAAAAACAAACGCTGTAGATTTTGTAGAATTTATCATTAAGCAATAATGAGAAGAAGCTTCAATAATATGTGACAACTCTGTGTTTATATAGTGTTGGACATGATGAACATATGCTGCTTGAAATGCGAAGTACAATTAGGTTTCATCTGCGCCTAATGGAATTTGCAATATGAAATATCGGTATGTAGGAAAGAACACTAAAAGTGACCCTTATAGAACTCCAGTGGTTTTTCAGATACATTATCTCCAATTCTCGTTTTTTGAAATGCCTCGGTAAGATACTGAAAAAATAAGTTACAATATCAGCAAATCCCATATAGTGAAGGATGTCTTTGATCATGTCAATAGCTTTAGAAAAATCAATCAAAAGTAAAGTCACAAAGTTATTATTATCAAGAACTCTAAAAATGTCGGTAACACTGAGGAATGCCGTTGAATAGCTATAACCTGACCGAAATCCAGAATGTACCAGGTGGTTCATTACTAAATGAGGACGGCTGTATGTGAGAATCTACGCATCGCACAGTTTTGGGAAAAAAATATTGATGTAAAAGTGACCGAGAGAAATTGCTGTAAATTAGTTTCAAGTCCCTGCGATGGCCGCTAGGGAGCGTACACAAACACCAAATTAAAAATTTGCTTTTTCTCTTAATTCGGCATTATCAAGATATGTCCAAAATAGTTTTATTATAAACTACATAAGCTTAGAATCTTTTGTTTTATTTAGCATTTTGTTAAATGAGGAGAGGGGAGAGGCAAAAAACTTCTTTTTAACTCAACCGATTTTTATAAACTCTCGTTTGAGCGTGCGTGCGTGCGTGCGCGTGTGTGTGTGCGTGTTGTAATAACCCTTTTTCGTGTTGTACTAAATTACACTTTAATTTAAGATCTTTCATTCATTTAGTAGTAAATATGAGAAAAAGTTTTTAAGTTTTGCATTTGAAAGTACATATCTTTTTAAGTGTAATATTTCGTAAAGATTTATATTTCCCTTTCCGTAAGAAATTGGATGCTGACAGCGCAAAGCGTGATAACTTAATTCTATGCGCAGATGCGTGGGGGGGCACCTACTTGAGTTATTCGGAAAGCCTTCATTTTTTTTACTTCCTGCTGAATGTTATAGCATGAAGCTTTTTTGGGGGGTGTTCCCTAAATTTTGCGTAATAGTGCCATCAGTTTTGATGGTAAATTACCTTTTAATTCATTATGTTTAAAACTAAAGCATTTGCTCTTTTGCAGGCACTATTTTTTTACTATGGTACTTTTATAATGCATTCTTTAATATGGCATTTTTATATGGCACTTCAATTTACTTCACGTTACTTACTTCACTTTACTTTAATACTTTGATTATACTATTTTTAATGTTAAATGTTAATTTGATTACCTTTTAAATCGCACTTTATGCATTCACTTCAACACAATGCAACATATAAAGTGGATACCTAATTTCTACGTACAACAATAAGGACAATTCCAGATTGCACAACGAAGGGAACGACCTCACCTAGTTGACAGTTGACCGTTCCACTTCATAAAATTATAAAATCTTAAGTACGGAAAATTACGAAGGTAATTATTTTACTGATCATTTTATATTTTAAGACTTTTTATTTTTTTATCAATCATCTCTCAATATGGTAATAAACATAATTGCACGTTGTTATTTTTTATTTTCATATAAGCTATTATTGTTCAATAACTAGGTTTAACTGTTCCTATAACAAAGATAGTTTGGCGCTCGAGTTTTCATTTCATTATTTTTTTTATATTGCATTTTTTATTAATTAAGTGAAGAGAAAATAATTAAGCAGATTGGAATCAAGCAGCATTTAAGGTATTTGAGCAATCATTTTATCAGAACCCACCCAACTTAATCAACCGATCAGAGTCAAAATTAGTTATATGATTTGTGTTTAGGGAGAACTTTACCTAATTTCATTATTACTTTATTAGAATATTCAAATTACATCATAACAATTGAGTAGTTACATCACCACGTTTTGTTATTACAATTTGGCGTTATTTATTGTTGTTACAAATTGGCGCGGGCGAGCAGGGACTTTGAAATTTTATTACTTTGATATTTTGTGCGTGTGCGTGTGGCGGTGTCGGTGTGTGTGTGTGTTTGTGTGTGTGTGTGTATGTGTGTGTGTGTGTGTGTGTGTGTGTGTGTGTGTGTGTGTGTGTGTGTGTGTGTGTGTGTATTGCCTTTAAGTTAAGGTGCATAACGAAACGACACCGCTATGGACAAACCTCTTTAAAGTGCTTACGTAAATAACTATACTTCATATTCTTGAACAGGCGGTGCTCTATCTGGGCACTTTTATTATAGTTTTTTTTGCTATTTTGGTGCTTACATAGGTACTGTCTATAAGAGCTCTTGCAGTAGTAAATAATAGGGTGTGAGTTCAAGAATTGGTTATATGCCTCGGGAAGAGGCTTTGTTTCAAATAATTTTTTTGTTTCTAAAAACTTTACTTATTCTCAATAAAATTGGTGAATTAGCTTAGGCCTTTCTGATTACGATTAACATACACATTGGTCAAGGGTTGGAGAAATGAAATAGAATCACTAATTGTAACCATAATTTGTTTTTGTTTTGGAAAATTATTGGATATTTACTTTCTCATACGAGAGTTCGAGAAATGAGATCTTTTTTGAAATAAATTACGTACTGAAATGGGTACACAGCGTTTGATTTCGTCCCAAACCCTTTTAGTTAGGATTTTCTCGTTGTGCTCGCAGGCGTACTCTGCGGGAATGTTAATGTAATTTAATTGTGCTTTTCTTCTTTCAGCTCAACTAGTGATATCTCCCTCCATATTTCGATGCCATGTTTCGAATTGATGAGTTTGTGTATTTGGGCATAATGTTCACTGTAGATGGTAGAAAGAATGGCGAAACAGAGCCGTATGTCAATGCAGATTAGAAGGTAATTGTCTGTACATAGACCATAATGGAAAATAAGAGCATGGGCATAGCTGCAAAAGAAAAGGACAAACCGGGTATCCCGTGATTCGATGGCCATACCTTAAGAGCGTATACTTTGGACAGTTCTAAGTCGAATGTGCCTTATACACTTTTGTCCAAAACTCAATAGTTAAGGAGTTATGGGCAGTATTAAATTTAACAGTAAACCAAATCTGGTAAGCCATGTAATTGTTTCGCCATATTGTTTTGTGACAATGTTTATTCATTGACGTTATTTTAAGAATAATTTGATATGCCTACGTTTTCAAATCAAGAATATGTAAATGTTCACTTTATTTACGGATAGTGTGGTGCAAATGCGAGAGCGTTTTATGATCGAAGCATACCTATTAAGCAAGTGTTCATAATCGAGATCTGTCAGAAACAGGTAATTTTCCTAAAGCTACTGCAGAACGTCTCGTACAGCAAGAATTTGGAGAAATAGAAGTTATTCTTTTCCTTATTTTAATTTATTTTATTTATTTTAAAGGAGGATGTTTCACTTCAAAATTAACATGTGGTTTCAGCGTCAGGTCCTCATTTCGATGTAAATGTGAATGAATATCTAAATAACAACTTTGCTTACTGGTTGATTGGAAGAGGAGGTCCAGTTCTCTGGTCTCTGAGGCCACCAGACTTAACGCCTCTTGACTATTATCTTTGGTGACACAAAAAGTCTAGTGTATTAAAGTAAACCATAAACCAAAGATTAGCTAATTCGAAATAGTACGGCAGCAGCTGCGTGCATGTGAGGCGATCCAAATACTCTTGAGGTAGCTACTTCTTCAATTATTAAAAGAGCAAAAATGTGTTGTGAGAGCAGGGAGGTATTTTGAGCCAAAACTTTAAATAAAGGTGTTAGCTATAAAAAATTCTTAATTAATAAGCATTACATCACTTTATTCAACATGCTATTTACGTTATTCTTCACACTCTGCTAAATTTAACATTGCCCATAACTCCGTAACCATTGAGTTTTGAACAAAAGAGCACTTTCGACTTAAAAATGTCTAAGCAATACGCTCTTAAGCTATAGCCATCGAGTCACGGGACACCCGGTATAATAGCACGTTTATATCTTCGGTATTGTATGGAAGTGAAAAAAAAGAACAAACATGGTGCTTGAATGGAGTAGAAAGAGCGATTAAGAAAAGAAAGATAAGGAGTTTTAGTGAAGCTTACGGAACTCAAAGAGGTATGCAAAGATAGGACGGCATGGAGAAAAATTGTTCAAGGCCAAACAGCCCCTAGACGAATGGCATAAGGTATATTTATGAATGCATATAGGAAAGGTAAAGAAAGTTTAAAAAGGACCTAGGAAGCTGACAACAAGGTTGCAGAAATCCGTCGGTGCATGAAACAGAAATGTATTGCCATCATGTCAAAGGTAATGAAATTCATCTGGTAAAGTAAAACCTTGTCGAGGATTTTATATATAATATGTTTTGATTTAAATTAGAATAAGTATTCACCTTTTTCAAAATATTATATTTACGGATTCACATGAAATATGCCCATGTGCATATAAGTATCTATGCCGTAAATACTGTCCCTAGTAACAGAAACCATAAACCTTAGACAAGGTACTCTCTTACCTTGTCTAAGCCATAAACGTTCTACGTACAAAAATAAATCCATAAATGATACTTTTCATTAACTGTAGAATTCCAAAATCTAAAATGTTGTCATATCATAAATTACATAGTTTACTCAATCTTCGATACAATCAGTTTTATCGGAACTGAGGGAACTGTGAAAAATGAGGTTGTTTTCATTTTAAGTGGCATTTTTGTATCTGGATGCGGATAAAATATAAATCGTTTTAATAAAACAGCTAACGCAAGCTTAACCTGCAACAGCGCAAATCTAAAACCTTTAAAAACAGGTTATAAATTAAAAAAAAAATTATGGTTACCAATACACATTCGTGGTCCACTTCGGCATAAATGGAAACTGATCTCTATTCTTCATATTTTCTTTACTAAACCTTTCAGGATTGAACTTGTCTGGGTGAGGGTAAAATTCTGAATCTTGGTGCACTGCAAGAATTGGGATTAAAAGGTAAGTTCCTTTATTAATTACAACATCCGTTACAGGTATGGCATAAGTTTTTGTACACACCCTTGTGCTTACTGGGAGTGGTGGATATTTTCTTAGAGTTTCTAAAATTAATTAATAAACGCTTTACTATAAATGTTATACATTCACTCTCTAAGTATCGGATACTTTTGCATTTTAATAACACTAGATTTTTTTGCTACGTTATTACGTACGTTTAATTGTTTCAATAATTATATTTGCATAAAATTCAACATATTATAGTATATATATATATATATATATATATATATATATATATATATATATATATGAAGTTGATGTTCTTCTGGGCTTGGTCTCGCGTAGATTCTCCTCCATGGTTCTTAAAAGAACCGATGTTGAAATGACGACGTTTTGGCATAATCTCATCTGCCATTTTAAAGTCTTCGTGTTCTGCTCCTGGTAACTCGAACTGAACTGTTCAGTTCGAGTTCCAATAACCGAAGAAAGGGAACCAATTACACGAAGAGGAACACCGAAGACCATCAGAAGCCAGAGAGGATCGAGAAGGAATTAAGGTTAACTCGTTTCCTTCCTTAATACGCCTAAAACTACTAACAAAAGTCTATCTTCTCTATCGGATTCCCAACTGTAAGACTTAATCCAGCGGGGTGTGAGCCGGCACATCGGTGGGAGTCTACCCTTCCACACTCAAAAAACATTTGCAATTTTATTGCACTTTCCCGTTTGCATATTAACCGACCATGTTAAACTCGCACCTCCTAGTCCCCTTTTGTCACCCTCGCCGACACCGACCGTTACCTACAATGTCCTAGCTTCGCTACTGGCAGCACCGACACGGATGACAATGACGGCGATAATGACTACCAGGACGCTACTCACTCTCAACTTCTACCACGTCCACATCTTTTTGGTCTTCCTCATCCTCGATCTCCAGTACTCTTACCCATGGGCGTAGCCAGCTAAGGGCAGGGAGGGGCAACTGCCCCCCCCTGGAAGAGCAAAAATAAATTAAATAATTTTTAAATTTTAATAAACAAAAAATTAAATCTAAAATATACATATTTTTCTGTTCTGCATATTTTTTTTGTTATTTGTTATTAGTTTAATTTAACTATAATTAAAATCTCAGTTTCGTTTTCATTTGCCTTTTCTTTTTATCCTAAAATGTTACATTTTGAACGACCATGGACCATGGTTTGCCCCGCCCCCCTGTTATAAATCCTGGCTACGCCCTTGCAGTCTTACCCAACCCAAACCCCTATATTGCTTACGCAATATTCCTAAAATACCTGCGCCCTCTCCAACACCCGTGAGTGAATCTCCGATTTAACCATTAACATTCCAACCCATCCTAACCACGGAAGTGGAAAAATCCATTCAGGCTACCTTGGAACCCCAACAAGCTCCCTATCCCAACTTTCTGTTTCAGCCCACACCCGTCCCGCACCCAAATCTCTTCTCCTGTCATGCGTCATCTACGAGGTTGACCGTGACAATCCCCAGGAAATAATATAGGCCATCGACCTCCCTCACGTGACCAAGGCCGTCCGTATTATCTCACATACCACGAACCGTTCTTCTGCATTACGGCGTCTGTACGTTTGGCAGATGCTACCAATGCGAGCGTCCCCACACCCCAACTCCATACCCAAATACTACTCTACCTGTACCCGACTGTTTCGACTGTGAGAAACGGCGGGAGATGTCATTCTCACCAAATCAACACCTTCCAGAGACCCCTAACGATTATGTTCACCAGTTACCCTGATGGACGCGAGATTATCACCATGCGGATGTATTACGTAGCGAAGAAATTTTTGAGACGCGATTGTACTACCTAAGTAAAACTCTTATCCACTCTCTCTAACTCTACTTTCTTTCTTCAGTGCGACAATGGACATGATAGGAACATTTCAAGCAGGTGGCGTTTGACAAAAACGCAACCTTATTAAAAACCTACTCGACACAGACCAAATACAAATACTGGCCATAGCGGAGATAAAACTAACCAACCGAAATACCCTCAACCTAACACACTATAACACCTACCTGCACAACAATCCCGACAGAGGCATGCGAGGTACTGCACTGCTAACACGCCCGATACCCTTACGCTTCCAACCCCTTACCGCCGCACCTTTGGCACCTTGAATGTGTAGCAGCAACGGTGCCCTTCCCTCATTCCCTATACTAGTATTCTACTAATATAACCCTCCTGGACATAACACCCTTTCCTGTCCATTACTACACTACATATCCAACATTCCCAATCCAGTGCTATTCGGAAACCTCAACGCAAGACAAACAATTTGGACATACGACAGATAACTCTAACGGACGAATACTAACAGACAAACTACTCTTACTACCACTTGTTAGAATAAGATACATCCACCCAACGTTTATTGGATATAGCAATTACTCCATATCCGACTACAGAATTTGCTCTGAATACCTAATACAGTACTTGGACAATTGCCACCTCAGCACAACAATAACATCTGACCACCTTCCTCTACTAGTAGAGATCCCTAGATCCCAACTTCCCCCAACACGAAGAAATTTTCTTAATGCACAATGGAATAACCTCCCAGACCTACCACTAAACATTACAGGCGACATAGACAAAGCTGTACAAGACTTAACCCACTTCATCTCCGACGCAGCCAACTCCCCACAAAAGTAGTCGATATTACCCGGAAACCACTCTCACATCGCATCGTTCTCTAGATTAAGGAAAAACGAGAGATATACCGTCGATTTCTAAAAATCAGAGACCCAGTACTCAAAGCCGTGTACAACCGACTCAGTACAATAATCTGATTAGAGACTGACAGATTCACCCAATCAAATTGGACAACAGAGACAGCTAAACTCGACTACCTTGAAGGCTCTAAATTTTGGTCCTAACAAAACAAAAAACCAAACAAAAAAACTACCTAATTAATCTTCAAGACCTGTTCGGTGTTCACCTGCAGACCGTACTCACTACCTTCGACGATCTATCGTTTGACAACAATTTCAAAGCTTAGCTCGAGCAAAACTTTAAGGAGTTCAAAAACTATATACCACAGGATCTAGCCGACAATGAACTATTTTTTAGTCCCATTACACCCAATTAAATGTTACAAACATTTAGACAAGGGAAAAATTCCGCTACAGAACAAGGGAGACTTAACTGACAAATACTCAAAAATCCACCAACAAACGCCATTAGACAGTTAGTCCAAATGTATAACAGATGCCTTGCCTTATCCTATTTAGCAACCTTTATACTACAGACCGATTTACCTTTTAAATTGTATAAGCAAATATCTCAAAGGCTAAGAGACCATCTCGTAGCTAACGACAACATACCAAACAGCCAGTCGGCTTCAGATCGAACCATTCATGCCAAGAACCATTCGCGAAACCTATACGAAATCCTCCAAAGCCTTAAACCACCATGACTGTTACCTCGCAGTCTTATTAGACATACAACAAGCATTCGACAAAGTATGGCACGCAGGACTAATACACACTATGACAGTTAGGCTTTCCGACCGCACTCATCCTACTCCTCTCATATCTGACAGGCAGATAGGTGAAGGTACGAGTAGGCTCTTGACTTCCTATTAACTAGCAACTGTTTTATATACCATCTTTGCTTACATTCCCCAACCCGAACACCTATAGCCCAATTTCCAGGCGACACTGCTCGCTGGGCGACTAGTAGGAGCAGTGGCGGGGCAAATAGAATAATAACACAACTTTTCCACTTCTCTAAATGACCCATCCGGTGGTGATTTACAATCAATCCCAACAAAACGCAAAAAATTTTAGACACCCTAAACTATTTCTGTGTTATAACCGTTTTGTAACTACGGTTTTATATTAGTTGAGCTGACCGGTCTATTTCCATAGTTTTTGTCTCTATAGCGTGATGTTTCGGAAGCTGACTCTGCTTCCGTCATTCGGGTTACTCCTGAGAAAAAATGTTTCAGTAATTGAATCGAATTCATATGTTATGATTTTTTCCCAAGCAAGCGACTACTCTCAGATTCGAACTTTGCTACCTTTCACTTGCAGGTCTGACCACTTTACAGCTAAGCCACTGAGTAATCCAATATATATATATATATATATATATATATATATGTATATGTACATACAGGGTCCGGCAACAAAAGCGCCTTCTTCTATATCTTCGGTTTTATATAAGCTAGATTAATAAAATTTGGAATGCAGTTATAGTTTAGTTGTGTGCATATTTTAAAATTATTCACGTGTATACAGGTTGTTTATTTAAAGATAACCAAACTAATAAAAAAAATTTAAATGGAACATCCTGTATATTATTACTTTTTTTAATTCTACACATTGTTCCTAACAAATTCGCAATATATTTCCCTATCCCTAAATATAGCTGTTTTTGAGTTATATCGATTTTTATAAAAAAAATTGAAATTACAGCGATAGATTTGAAAATGTACCTCCTTAACCGTTGAAAAACAAAAGTTATCTAATTTATATCAGAACAAGTACACAGATAGTGCTTTCTTATAATGCAAAGAAAATGTCATAATTGCATATAGGGTGTTTACAATTGACTTGCCAATCAGCCATTATTCCAACTAGTAAAAGTTTACTTTTTCAAATGTATATGATTCCGTTTTTGGTTTCTACATATTAACCATTATCAATTCGATATACAATTGCCTATCCTTAAATATAGCCATTTCCGAATTATTTTAAATTTTTCAAAATGTATAAGATTATTGGAACATTTTTGTAAATCCATGGCCTCGCATAAATAGAAAAAAAACAGTGGAAAACAATTGTATTGCAAATTAAAAAACGCAACAGAAACTAATACAACATAATTATTAAAATTATTTCTAAAAATACAAAACTAATAAAATAAAAAAAATAATAATTTAACGCTAATCATTAGCGATAATAATTTATAATAATTGTTCAAAATGTTGTCCGTTTTCTCGGATGCAGACCTGAAGTCGATCTTTAAAAGATTGTTCAACTCTACGCAACAACTCAGGAGTAATGTTATGAAAAGCCTGTGTTATACGATTACGCATATCTTCGGCAGTGGTTGGTGGTTCCCTATAGACTGTACTTTTTATGTATCCCCATAAAAAGAAATCTATTCTTGTCAGATCAGGGGACCTAGCTGACCACCTCACAGGTCCATTTCGCCCAATCCATTTATTTGGAAAGACTCTATTGAGATAATCTCTTACATCTGCAGAGTAGTGAGCAGGAGCGCCATCATGTTGATACCACATTGTGGCTCTGATATCAAGAGTAATATTTTCTAATAAGCCCGGTAAATCGTTACACAAAAAGTTAAAGTACTTCTCACCATTCAAGTGTCCATCAAAAAAGAATGGACCGATGACATAATCCCCAACGATGGCACCCCAGACACTTAAAGACCACTTATGTTGATTATCAACTTGTCTTAATAAATGTGGATTTTCTGAGGAATAATAATGAAAATTATGTGTATTAACAAATCCATTCTCATGAAATGTGGATTCGTCTGTCCATAAAATATTATAAAAAAAATTTGGGTTTTGAGTAATTTTTTCTCTGGCCCAGTTACAAAATCTTACTCGATGATCGAAGTCTGCATCGCTCCATTCTTGATGTAACTGAATATGATAGGGATGTAAGCGATTCTTCTTTAAAAGACGGCCTACTGATCTCCCACTTATACCAACTATTTCACTTATGTCCTTTTGGCTTCTGTGATGATATTCTTCGATGGCGAGAAGAACCCTCAATTCGCTATCTTCATTTGTAGAAGGTTTAACACGTTCATGTTTGGAGTAATTGTCACATAAAGTTGCAATAAATCTACTCATAACTTTCTGAAACGATCTTGCCTTTGGATGTCTTCTATCTGCATATCTTTCAGCATAAATTCTGCTGGCCAATAAACAGTTTCTTTCTGCAGCACGAATACCATATCAACTAACTCATTTTGTGTAAAATTCATTTTATAAAAATCTTGATTACTAACAATAACACTCGTAAATGGTTAACTACAGTTTTATTTATTTACGTCAAACATTCAATTTTTATAAGAAGCACACTGGATTTTATAATTTTACTTGAAATTGAAGTAAATATTTGTCAAATTCTTGTTAACATGCAATGCCTCCAGTACAAAAATTGTAATTAGTCTTCTATCATAATATATTAGTTTCTGTTGCGTTTTTTAATGTATAATACAATTGTTTTATGATGTTCTTTTTTATCTATACGAGGTCATAGATTTAAAAATGTCTCAATAACCTTATACATTTTGAAAAATTGAAAATAATTCGGAAACAGCTATATTTAGAGATAGGCGAACTGATAAGGGTTAATATGTAGAAACCAAAAATGTAATAATATACAGGGTGTTTCATTTGAAAAAGTAAACTTTTACTAGTTCAAATAATGGTTGATTGGCAAGTCAATTATAAGCACCCTGTATGCAATTATGTCATTTTCTTTACATTAAAAGAAGCTCTATCTGTGTACTCATTCTCATATAAATTAGATAACTTTTATTTTTCGACAGTTACGGAGGTACATTTTCAAAGCAAACTCTGTAATTTCAATTTTTTTTAGAAAAATCGAAATAACTCAAAAACGGCTATATTTAGGGATAGGGAAATATATTGCGAATTTGTTAGGAACAATGTGTAGAATTCAAAAAAGTAATAACATACAGGGTGTTAAATTCAAATTTTTTTATAATAATTTGGTCCTCTTTAAATAAACAACCTGTATTCGCGTGAATAATTTTAAAATATGCACACAACTAAACTATAACTGCATTCCAAATTTTTTTAATCTAGCTTATATAAAACGGAAGATATAGAAGAAGGCGCTCTTGTTGCCGGACCCTGAAACAAGAAGGATTATGGGATTGCTGTCTATGCTAGTATCAAGGTTCTTGTATTGACTAAATTGTTGTTTGTAATAATAAAAAGATTATGCTTACGTGGGTTTATACTACTGCCCTAACCGCCAGGATGAGGTAGTTTCCCCGGAGCCGGATCCGGTTCCCAAAGACAGATAATCATTTCCCACAACAGGGGAGCTGTTACCCAACACAGGTAACCGTTTCCCCCCAGAAAACAAGTCAAATAGCTCATTCATCGTAGCTCAGGCTAAATTGAACTAGGCTGTGCAAGGTCAGAATCATCTTTTAGATATCCATTTTCAAAGTTTATCTTAGAAATCTAAACATAGAATCAACTCGTGAGGGGTATCATATTGCATTTCTACGAAATACACGTTCAAGGTTAGAAGGGTGTCATGTTCTTAGAAATCTAAACATAGAATCAGTTCGTGGAAATGTGAAGGTTGTTGTTGTTTATGCTAAAAAGTAGGTTGAGGTTAAGTGGTTCCTGTATTGACTACATTGAACCAAGGTCAACTTTTGTTGGTATCCTAGTACAATTTTTGGAAATCTGAAAGTAGATCAAGGTGCTGATAAGGGTAGTTTTTACATTATAATAAAAGCTGAATAATCCGCTTGAACCACTTACTTTAGGAGGTATTTTTTGTAGGTCAAGGTACTGATAGGGGGTAGTTTCTATATTATGGAAAAAGCTGGATAATTCTCTTAAATCACCTACTTTTAAGGGGTAAAGGATAGCTTTTCCAATAGTGATAGATACTCGAATAAGTCTACCGGGGTTATCGTCCATGGGTTGTTTTTGAAAAAATTGGTTCTGGTTCGAGCCCCCAACCATATGTAAACATGCTTCAACTAGAAGCATTTTACAGAACTGTACAAATAGTGAGTAAAAAATAAGAA
>JARFJB010002403.1:232500-280000 GCA_036346205.1 Vesta saturnalis | reverse complement strand
TGTAGAGGTTAATTATGTTTCAAAGTCTAAGAATTAGGCTTATCATTTATTGTTAATATTAATGTATTAATATATTAATTGAGATATACTTCTGCGCATCTCTGCCCACATATACTTCTTGAACTAATATCGGTAACATATGATGTGTACGTTAAAGGGCGAGAAAAACCCGATCATCACGCACGACTCCTTGCTCATTGTTTATTCGCGAGTGATAATCACTGTTAATAAAAACTTACCGGAAATGATCTGTCGCTAGTAAAAACTCGTAGTAGAATGAAAAAGTAAAGGTCTGCAACATATAAAAGCATTGTATTGTTCTCGAGGCAATGTTAGCTGCACGAGGAAAACGCTGATTAAACGAATCTTGCACATTGTGCATTAATATATATCCAGGCAAATTTTATGCATATTCTTTGCAAGAAGGAAAAAGATGTATACTACGCACGCGATTCACATTAATTAAGATATTTCCAAAACTTTCTGTAATCTTTTATTTGGTAATTAAAAGGGATTTTATATTTAATCTGAACAAGTGTAAAGCTTAATTGTTAAACTTTAAAACATAATTATCCTCTACATATATATATATATATATATATATATATATATATATATATATATATATATCACATTGCATTTTTTACATTCCTACACTTTTAAGAAAGCAAATGCGATAAATTTAAACAATGAAGAAACATTGTAATCCTTTTTTATTTCTTTATAACGCCTCAATAATAAAAGAATTTTTAGTTACCATACGAGTAAATTCCATTTATTGCTAGAAAATGAATCACGTTTCTTTGCCTTTCATTTACAGGTAAATTAGACCCTTTCAAGGTCTAGCGATCTACATACATCAAAAACCAACAAATCTGTAACTAAATCGAATTTTTTATTAATTTAGGGATCATTTAAATATGAAACTAGATTTACAACACTTTTACGCAAACAAATAGGTAACTACATTTTTTATAAATGTTATTTAATTAACAAAAACATGACACACACAATTCGTTCTTCTTGTTGAATTTCGCTTCTTTAAAGCCACTTCCAAACTTCCAACGTATGTAGGCTTGGGAAAGGGGTTCTATTTCCTTATGGGGGATTACATTAGTTGTTTTAACGAGACCATGCATTGCTTTTAGCTTAAGAATTCAAGGGAGCAGTACAACCTTTTAATCCCGCCAATGTACTAAATTCATACGAAACCTTGATGTTTTTCAAATAAAAAGAGGTACACGTCCTAAAAATCCTTACATAAAGTTTCATAGAACTAATTTCTACCAAACTTTATCTCCTAGTTCAGTGTTTCGATAGCTTAAAGTACATAAATAGATATGTATTACTGTCCCATCTGGAGGAAGAAGGTTGATATCGGATAAAACCTGGAACGGTAGTGTTCTGTACTAATATAAACCTAATAACTAGACGTTTGTCAAAAAGTCCCCGTGCCCAAACGTCAAAAAATCTCAATACGCAGAGCCAATAAAGAACCGTTTAACCTTGATGGGTTGACTGCATGAGAATAGTCGACCAATAACAAGCAACCAGTACTACAGAAGCTTTTGAAGTTATTTTACTGTCAACGTCTCATTAACTTAAAAGAACATCATATTCACAACGCTTAAAGTCTTTATTTTTTAATTATACAATACAGTTCCTTAGACCTAATACTTATTACACATTTTTTGCACACTCTTTGTACAGTTCTGAAAAATGCTTCAGGTTAAAGCATGTTTACATATGGTTGGGGGCTTGAAAACGAACCAGAACCAGCTTTATCAAAAACCACCCCTGGACGATAACCTCCGTCGACTTATTCCAGTATCATAAAAAATACATCCTAAAGTAGGTGGTTTAAGTGGATTATCCAGCTTTTTCTGTAATATAAAAACTACCCATATCAGCACCTTGACCAGATTTCTAAGAATTGTAATAGGATACCAACAAAAGTTGACCTTGACTCAATTTAGCCAATACAGGAACCACTTGACCTCAACCTACTTTTTTGCATAAACAACTTTCATATTCCCACGAACTGTTTCTATGTTTAGATTTCTAAGAATATGACGCCCTTCTAAGCAATAACCTTGAACATGTATTTCGTAGAAATGTAATATGATACCCCTCACGAGTTGATTCTATGTTTAGATTTCTAAGATAAACTTTAAAAATGGATATCTAAGAGATGATTGTGACCTTGCACAGCCTAGTTCAATTTAGCCTCAGCAACGATGAATGAGCTATTTGACTTGTTTTCTGGGGGGAAACGGTTACTTGTGTTGGTAACTGCTCCCTGTTTTGAAAAACGGTTATCTGTCTTTAGGAATCGGATTCGGTTCTCGGGGAAACTACCCCATCCTGGCGGTTAGGACAGTAGTACGAACCCACGTAAGCATAATGTTTTTATTATTACAAACAACAATTTAGTCAATACAAGAATCTTGATATTAGCATAGACGACAGCCGCATCATTGTTCTTGTTTCCACGAACTGTGTCTATTGTTAGAATTGAGCAATATGAACGCTAATTTTCTATTTCCAAGAATTTAACCTCCTAGGAATGCTAAAATTTGACCTAGACGGATAGGGTGGGGTATTTATACCTAAATTGTGATCACAGAAAATATTTCTTTATTTTTAGTAAATGCTATACATTAGATAAGCAGGATGATAATGCAATATTTACATACAGTTTTATGTGAAGTAATATTATACTTGAATGTACTTTAATTAAACCACGCAATTCGATGCATAAATTTCCCTTTGACGCGAACACCCTGTATATTATGTCAAATCTCAATTAGGCTCATTTTTCCTATTCCGATGATAAATATGAAATGCTTCTAGTTAAATCATATTTACATATGGTTGGGGCACTACTATGTTTGTTGTTTTTCCGACTGCACCCAGACTACTCATGAACATATCCTTTGTATATTCACAACAAGTAAAGTCTTTATTTTTTTATTTATACATCTTTTTCTAATTGAGAAAATGTAATTAGTAACTGACTAACGCCCTTCATCTTCTTCTTCCTCCCCCTCTTCACCCTCACTGGTATCCCCACCTTCCCACCCATGTTTAAATATGGTTGGGGGACACTACTATGTTGTTGTTTTTCCGACTGTACCTTTTTCTACAGGAGAAAATGTATTTAGTAACTGACTAACGCCCCTCATATTCCTCTTCTTCCTCCTTTTCATTTTCGCTGGTATCTCCACCTTCCTACTGCTTCAAATCTAGAGTGAACTGTTCTAGTTGTGCCGCACTTAACTTTTATATTAAACAAGACAAACAATATCGACCCTTTAAATACTGTTCTCATAATCTTACACAATCTTTATATTTCTGTGCAAGTGTCCAATAATGAGGTTCTCGTAAACAAATTATTGCCTCACTTTCAGCATAAAACATCTGTGCAGACAAATGTTGAAGTGAACGTTCCACGACTGTACGTGCATCTACAGCTTTGGTCTATCATTCAGCAGCGTAGCAGATCCACATATTGAATCAATTTTATTTGCACATTACTACTTAAATACCTTAATCACTTTCACATCTACTTCAAACCCCCTCCCTTGCTGATAACCTTCTAGTTTCTATTTTTATATTTGACCTTGAAGAGCATTTAGCCAATATAAGACCCATTTAACCTTGACCTACTTTTAGTATAGATAACAAACTATCATTCCATGAACTATGATACTGCAGGTGACATTGAAAATTGATTTCTAGGAATTGTAATAACTTCTAAGACATACAAAGGATTAGAAATGCCTATTGATTATTGATTTCTAAGAATACCCTGCAGGTGACCTTAAAAACACATGACTCTGGCTCGACTAAATTCTAATAATTGTTTGGTGACCTTAAAAATTTCTTGTCAAAAGAGCGTTACCTTAAAAATTTTCAATGGATGACTCACCTTTAATGAACTTGACCAATTCTAAGAATCCACCTACGGTTAGCCTTGGGAATTGATTTCTAAGAATACCCTCGCAAACAACATTGAAAATCGATTTGTAAGGGTTGTAATAACTTCTAAGACTTGTTCAAAGGAATGGATTGAACAGCGTGGCCTTGACAATTGGCTTGGTGACCTTGGGTACTGTGCAGTAACTCAACTTAGGTCTACGTATGCGTAAAGCCTAGACACATGATTCATGCAAGTTAACCTTGAGGGATCTACTTCAGAGGTCAATGAACTAATTGCGTGAACTTGAAAAGGTTAATGGACTTTGAGTACTAGCATAGAGAACAATCTGAAATAGGATACTCCTGCAGGTGATTTGAGAATTCTAAAAATTGTAATAACTAAATTAACAAATTGACTCAGCCAAGAATTGGCGACCTTGAAAGTTTGACCCTGGAAAGTAGAATTTCCCACACCTTGACCTTGAATTGAAAAGCCTATTTAATACCCCATGCAGAAGACCTTGAGAATTGTAATAACTTAATTAACACACACGACCTCGGCCAAATTATAAGAATTGTTCGGTGACCTTGAAAATTTCCCGTCAAATTAACACATGGTGCAACCAAATTCCAAAAATTGCTTGGTGACCTTAAACATTTCCTGTCACGTGGTCTTGAAGACTTTAACTTTAATACAGGGAACGTGACAGTTTACTTCGCCGTAGGGGATGTGAGTCCCCATACGTAACATTGAAGAATATACACAGGCAGCGTGTACAGTAGGCCCTTTGAAAATCTTGACATAGGTAATGTGTATGTGACCGTGTACTTGGACGCAGGTAATATGTACGATTACCTTGAAGAATATACAGGCAATATGATGACCTTCGATGTGGACAATATGTACGAGAGCGTCAATGATCTTGAAAAACCAATCTAGTAACTTTTCTAGTGACTTTTTTCAAATCTAGTTACTTAAATGACCCTGACCTGAGGGCATATACTTCGATACATGGACCGTGTGACCTTGAAACGGAGGGCGCGTACGTGCACGGATGACCTTAAAGAATATGCACGCAGTGTGGGAGGCCTTGACCTTGAAAAACCATTAACCTTGATTTGAACAATCTGTACGGCAGCTTCTATGGCATTGACCTTGAAAACCAATCTAGAGGTTTTTTCAAATCTAGTTACTACAATGACCTTTACCTTGAGGAATATACTTCGATATAGACAATGTTTACGATAACCTTGACCATGAAAACCATTGGCCTTGATTTGTATAACCTTGTAACTTTTCTAGTGACTTTTTCCAGTTTGTGTGTGTTTTCGTGTTTGCGTCTGTGTCTGTGTGAGAGAGATAGAGAAAGAGAGAGGAGAGAGAGAGAGAGAGAGAGAGAGAGATACAAGCACGATCAATGTCTATTACAGAAAAAATTCGCTAGTTTAAAAATACACTACTAGATGGCACCACAAATAAACCCTAATTAGTTCTAGACATATACCACTAGGTGGAACTACTTTTATTACAGAAAATACTCAGTAGTCCATACACCACTAGATGGCGCTACAAACACATTCAAATATAGCACATGGGCTACGACTAGCAGGCGCAGGCCCTAACAATTTCTTATACCTGTCTTATGAGACAGCATTAGGGCCTCCTTATTATAATACTATTCCCAGCCAAGGGGGCCACGCCAAGAAGGCGCAGACCCTAACACAAGTTCTTATAGCTGTCTTACAAGTTAGCATTAGGTCTCTCTTATTAGAATACTATTTCCAGCCAAGGGGGCCGCGACAAGAAGGCTCAGGCCCTAACACAAGTTCTTATACCTGTCCTACAAATTAGTATTAGGGCCCTTTATTAGAATACCATTTCCAGCCAAGGGGGCCACGACAAGAGCCCAAAAACCCTAACACAACTCCTTATAGCTGTCTTAAAAGTTAGCATTAGGGCCTCTTATTAGAAAATGTCAAATTTTCTGCTGAACAGATTTTTGGTTCTGATCGTTGCCAGTCCAAGGTCAACTCCAAGGTCAGGGCAAAGGCTAATTCCAATGCAGACCCCAAGGCCGGTCTCAAGGTCAAACCCGAGGTCAACCTGAGTTCAATATCAATGTCAAATTACGCCCTCTACGTAGGCGTCAAGGTGAACCCCAAAACCCGGCGGGAGGTAAACCCTCAAGGTCAAATTATGAGATTAAGTTATTGAAAATTTCCAAGGCCAACTCAAAGGCCGAGACCAATACCAAATCTTGCCCTGGGAAAAACCCCAAGGTCAAGTGACGTCACAATAACAAAATGGCGGCGAAGGGTGCCCTCTTTCTACTCATATACAACAATATTAAGCCTTAACATTTATTTTGATTTTGTAATTTATTGTGAGAATAATTACGTGCGCCCACTACGACTTAGTCAAACCGTGAGCAAAAATATTTAATACCAGAAGGGTCTTATAATATAGAACTACGCTTTACTTACCAGAAACACATTCATGCATGTACTCCATTTCCATAACAGCCTCATAAGACACTTTACCATTGTTTTTTTCTACGATGAAATTAATTTCATCTCTTCATTTATCTTGCATTTTTGAATTTAATGCTAATTCTAGCAAAACAAAACTCATTGTTGTAGATGTTGTTTCGAACCCACCAAAAAAGAAAGCAAAACATTGAGCTGCCATTTCATTTAAAGACAACTGTTCCATATCATTTTTTTTTCATTTTTAACACGTCCTACATGGTCATCATCGATTTCTATATTATTCCGAATCTGGAGGAGAAAATGCATAAAATCTTTCCGTATTACGTTATTTTCTTCTCTATGCTTGATAGTGTCTTTAACAAGATTTAGAAAAAAATCAGTCATTCCTTTATCGTACATTCTAATTTTTAATGTAGAATAAAGTTCGGGTAAAAGTAAAAGCAGTAATCCATAAGCTGTGTCTATAGGACGTGTTCCTATGTATTTATGTTTGTGTTTATGAAAGTGGGAGCTTTGATCACCTTCAACTCCAAAACCGCACGAAACAGCTATATCAACCATGCATCTTTCGGTAACTTCTTTAATAAAAATTGTTTCACCACTCTCAATTATTTCTTCGAGTAGTCCTTGAAAATTTTTCACGCATAATAATAAAGTGTCAAACATTATCTTCATTTTCCCAGGTGTAAACGAAGGTGATAGTTTGGCTCTCAATGTTCTCCATCGATCAATCTTTAGGTAAAATAGATTGGTACTTAAAGGATCTGTTTCTTCATTAACGACGGATATATGGTCAGTGAAATAATTATAGTCAATAACTAATATTCTTTTTAGTAATTCGGTGTCTGTTGGAACAAACACTGGTTTGAAAAAAAAATAATAACCACCAAATTTTTCTTGTTGGGTTGCGTGTCGTGTGGATTGCCTGTTGACAGTGTTGTGCTTTGCATTGTTGGTCGTTCGGAAAAAAAAAGATGAGTTGTGGAGATGTGGTGATGTTGGAGTTAGTTGTGTGAAACATTGTCGATTTTAACAGAACAGAATAGATTAAATTGTCGATACTGTATACTTATCTGAGGCACCAGACTTCGATCCGGACCTTTGTATGATTACCCGAAGAGGGCAACCACCTCTGAACCGTGCGTGAGGATCACTCCCCACAGGTCCATCGCAGTTTGCGCCTGAACGAGCGCCTCTGCCACCTTACGGATGACAGGTAGGCCCTTCTCCATATCGAGACCTCCGAGGAGGCCCCATATGGCGTCGAACCCTAAGGCGGGTTAGGCAGGCGGAGTAGTGACAGCGTCGGGAGCCGTTCTCGGTACTTCCGCCTTCTCAACCTTGCCTGCTGTCGCTCGGGAGTAACTGACGCCGCCGATCCGGGTTGAAGAAGGCGCCGGCGTAAGCGGTGTCCTCTTCGGTGTCTGATGTCCTTCCGTCTTCTTCCGTTGCGGAGGTCGAGGGAACTTCGGGCATCTCCTGTAGCTAGCGGGGTGGTCCCCACCGCAGTTAACACACTTTGACCGGTCTGTACGGGGTTTTGTGCATTCACTGCTGTGGTGATCGCCGGCGCACTTGACACAGCGTGCTGCCGCCCTGCAGCAACGCTGTGCGTGACGGAAACCTTGACACCGGTGACACTGCCCGATGCCGGATTTCCGCCGCAAATCCTCAACGGTGACTCGGAGGCGGGCGACGTGCTGCACCTCCGTATCTTCTTCCTGTCGTCCTCGGATGGCAACTCCACCATCACGAGGGGGATCGGGCGTCCTCGCTGCTTCATCCTAAAAACAGAGAGAGCATTAATACCTTGCACTTATATATATATATATATATATATATATATATATATATATATATATCTTATTCGTGGACTGTTCAGGAGTCCTTCTCCTCTTCAGCCCTGGTCAATGCATTTTTGTTGGTGTTGCGATGTTTTGTGTTACTGTGTAGTTTACAATTTTTGGTTTAAAAAAAAGAAAAAGGGTTTATTTATTTAATATTTAATAATGCGGCAATTGGCTTAAGTGTGTGTGTTGTTTAGTGGGGTGTAGCGTGCTTAGTGTGATTATTAGATTCGTCGTCCGGTTTTTGCTAGGTCGTCATCGAATAGATCACAGGAAGCAATGGGACATGGGACAGAGTTTTTCCCTCTTTTGAAATGTGTCGTCGGGCGTAATGGGGGCATAAAAAGGATTTCAGGAGGGTTAAGGTTGCGGAATTCTTCAAGGCGGCCCTCGATGGGTGCCTTAAATCGGTTATCGAATTGAGGATCATCGGTGGATTGGAAAATGGATTGTAGGTGATGACCAAAGAAATCGGCTTTTTCCTGGTCGGAGGAGATTAAGTTGCCCTGTAGGTCGGTTAGGTGGAATTTAGGGTTGACTTTGCTTCTGGTCAGTCTATAGAACGGTTGCCAGAAGAGTTTACCATTTCTGTAACCTAGCTGGGAGGTGGATTTGGTCCAGGAGTCTTCGGCGTGTTTCTTGGCTTTTCGCCTGATTAAGACGTTTAGACGATTGTATTCGGTCGTGAGAGCCGGCTCCCTGGATCGCAAGAATTGACGATAGATTCGTCTTTTCTCGTTGATCCAGTTCAGAATGATTGTAATAAAGATCACAAAAACTCTTACGCGAGAAGGGGCTTACGTTGGATACCGAAGTTCGCACTGCCCTAAAGGACTATATGTTACGTCACGCACCGGATGTTGCAGGTTGTACATGTGGATATAAAAATGTTATCTGCTGTAATTGTTTATTGCGTATGAAGTATTAAATCATTAATATAAATTTTGAGTAGCGCTGATTAAGAATTTTTTAAACCGGATTTGTCTGCGGCCTGTATAGCAGACACGAACCTGCTTGCTTCTTCGATCATGCATTATTACGTATATATAATTCACTTAGGATGTTATTTGTAGATAAACTTTATATTGAAAATTTTCAATGTAAATTTAATTTTTATTTAAAAATGAAAATCATTTTATTACTTTACACTGTAACAAATATTTTAATTTCAAAAATGTATACAAATACAAATAGTTTTAAGTCCATCAGTCCTTTTCTAATTTATTAGTTTATTAGTATTACATATTTATCAACATTATTTTATATTTATTACTAAATGCTTTAATTGCGTATTTATTCAATTTTAACAAACGATTATATATTACTTTATTACATTCCATTAGCGTTGATAAGAAATTTTTAAAACTGGAACTTGGAATGCATAACTTCGTATTGATAATCATATTGCAAATTTTCAATGTAATTTTTATATATGATTTATTTACAAATGCAAATAGTTTTAATCCATAACATCAAACTATTTTTTCTAATTTATCAATAACATTATTATTTTCAGCAATTTTATTACTTTAAAAATGATAATAAAATATGTATTATAATTTTAAAAATGTAATTTATTTATGCGCGCCGGATGTTTATTGCTCCAACCAAATGAAAACCCACTCTCATTGATTCACTATGACGTCAGCTTAAATATTTAAGCTTATATCATACTTTTTACGTTCATTTTTAACAAACGATTATATTTAGAATGTGTACCGGAAGTTGTTTCTATATTACTTCAAAACAATAATGAAACTGTATTTTAACTGCAAAATATAAACACAGTAACTAGTATTCTAATTGTAAATAGATGTTTTTTATCAAATGCAGTAATTACTTTATTACTATATTAATAAATTGGAAAAAATAACAACAAATATAACAACATTATTTTCTATGTATTACTAAATGCTTTAATTAAACATTATTATTTTCAGCTATTTTATTACTTTAAAAACTATAATAAATTCTGTATTTTAATTGTAAAAATGTAATTACATATTATAGTGTACATTAGCAATTATCTTTTAAATCATGGGCCGGATGTTTATTGCTCCAACGAAATGAAAAGCTACTCATTCGTTCACTATGACGTCAGATTAAATATTTACGCTTATATCACATTTTTTACGTTTCATATCTAAAACCCTGTTAGCTCAGTTGGTTATATGGATATGCATAGATTCATAACTTGACTTACTCGAGTTAGAATTTCAGTACAAACAATTCTTTCAGGGTTTATCCTACAACCGGATGTTCCTCTTCAACAGCGACAAACAAGAGGTCAGAAAGGCCTTGCAGATTGCGATGCGGAAACCAACACATCATAAGCCGCTGAAGACCTCTAAAGAAGCCCCCAGAAGCCGGCGAAGAACCTACCGTAAGCCGCTGAAGACGTCCAGAGGCTGCTGAACACCCCAACATGGCAGCCACGTTTCTCATTGGACAGCTACTGGGCCAAACTCCTCCCTGAACTTAGCAGGGGGCGGAGCCCATCCTCGCATCCCATTGGCTTGACGTTATTGCTCCTTCCTTTAGGAGGAGCTACGCCTTCTTCTCCCATTGGTCCTCCAACCACAAACTTCCCGTGGAAACGGGGCTTAAGTGCTTGCTCACATCGCTGATTGGTGTGACAACACTTCCTGTCGTAGGATGAACGTAGCCTTACTACTCTCTCTAACACATATGGGTCCGATACGATTGTGCAAACCCTATGCAGTGCGTATTATAGTTAAATTTTAAGAATTTTCTTGACGGGGCAATTAACACTTCAACTGTTTATAATTTAGTGCATGGCATGGTATCTAAAGGAACGCTCAATCCTATAAGGCGAGGGCTGAAATATTATTTAAATTGTGTAACAGTGCTGCGTACCCTCAAAATATGTATGTTGTGAATGCTGAGTGCCAAATTGATAGTATGTTAGATAAGATTTCAGTACCATGCATTGAACAAAAATTTGAATGTTCAAATCCGCAATGCAAATTCGTTACATCACAAAAAGGCGCATATTTAGCAGTAAATGGTGTTAACCGATACAGCTTTGAAAATGATATACTAAACCAAATAGCAGATATGTATATCTACAAATAGGAAGTGTAGTGCACGTAACGATGATAGATTGTGTGGCAACAAATTAAAAAAAGCTTTAATCATATGCGGCCCTCATTTATTTATACAGCCTGTGTCCCTTGATACCATGCAAATGGAAGGTTATATAAATTAAATGACGTTGCACACCACTTTACATTTGGTACTGCCACATACTTATTAAGAGCAGTACTTGGATACACTGGACATATGGAATGTTTGGGTTTGGGTCATTTTGTTGCATATTGCAAACGACAATAACATGTGGGAAGAATACAATGACTTAAAAAACAAAAAGAAAATATTTTACCGACAAAGGAAGTAAGAATTGTAATGTTCCTTTATACGTCTTGAGTTGTATTTTGATGTAATACATTTTAATAAATCATGTTTTCCTGGTGTGTGTGTGTGCCTTTCATAGTATGTGTGAGCGTGCGTGTCGTAAAGTAAATCAACCTATCACTGATATTTTAACAATTTGCTATATCACTACTCATTTTTCTTCAGACATCTTGGGATATCGATTATTTTCGCGAATATCAATGTGTCAACGTCTCCATCAATCCTACTTTCAGATATTCAGATTTAAGTACATACTAACTATAATATAACACTATTCAAACTGTTAATAATATTAAGGGAGGTAGTTTATAATGATTAACTTAAACATTTTTTCTACGGTGCATTTAAGTGCATAAGCATAAAACAATATTTAGTAATGCATTTTGTTTAAAAAAGTTAATTTGACCAAATATGTGTGTGGACGGTGCAAAAGTTTAATCAGGTGGCACATTTGAGCGCAGGGATAAGTTGGCATCAATATACACACGGAAATGCTTAATGGGGGGGGGGGGGATGAATGAACTTTAACCCACCAAATGTTTTTCAAAATATCTAAAAAACTGAAACGACGCAAAACTCAGTGTGGGTTAAATATCCACTCTGAGTGTTCCAATGTCTCATAAATTATAACCAAAGTAAAGAAACTCTGTGGTATATTTATTTACATTTTATACCAAACGCTCATGTGACAATCACCTTAGTCACATTGTCGATTACTGAAAATTGTTGGACATCCATTGACTTGTATTATAGCTCGTAATGGGGCGAATTTAAATTGAGGATAATAAACATAATATACTTATACAAAGTGTGTATACAGTGTGTATACCGTGGGAGTGTGCGAGGGAAAAAATGTTTTTTTTTTGTTTTACGACAAAAAGTCATTCTTTATAAAAAGTCCTGCTTGTTGAAAAAATGAGTTTGGCATATTAAGGTTTGGTAACAAAATTTTAGGTCTGATACACAGTATATTTATAAATTAAGAAGATATGAAATTGCAGTAAGAGACAAAATGTTTATAAGAAAAAAATGTTTAGAAATGCAAATAAATCCTAAATACGAAGTTTGAAATAAAAAATCGTATTTGTACGTTTTAGTCGGAAAATATTTTTTTCTAGGTTCGACCTAGTTGTTATCAACGTTAACTTTTTTAAAAAACATCAATTTGGCCCCACCCACTTTCAATGTTTCGTTATGGCCATACAGGAGTGGCGCAAAATTTTAAGCAAGTGGTGCATTTTAGCGTATAACTACTGGGATAAGTTGGCATCAACATACATAGTAAATAATGACATACGCTCCCCTTTACCAACTGAATGTGTGACGATTATGTTTTTACAAGTATTTAAACTACAACCAGCAACAGTAGCAAATTTAAGTAATGTTTAAGCGGTGATATTTTAAGCTTTAAGCGGCATGTTTCGAAACTAATACTAGTTTCATTTTCAAGCAATCATAATTAACAATACATGAAGTACATGATGGCTGAGGGGAAAAAAATGTGACATTACGATACTAATGTTATTTTACATTTTAAATTTAAACGAACCCCACATGTGGAATGCGACACACTGCGGCGCAATTTTCAACAAATTCCAGAAGGACGTACACTCAATGCAAATATACAACCTCCTGCATTATTATCGTCATATGTCATACACAGTAAAATGCTTAATGGAGGGGGGGGGGCTGAGTGAACTTGACCCCCCAAATGTTTTTCAAAATATCTCAAAAACTGTAATGGTGCAAAACTTACTTCATGTGGCGCATTTGAGCGCATAACTAAAGCGCACGTATAGCATTAAGGATTTTTGAGAAAGTGCAATTTCATGAAAACATCAATTCGGCCCCACCCACCTTCTATGTCTCGTTATGGCCATATGGGTGGGGCGCAAAATTTTAATCAAGTGGGTCATTTTAGCAGATAACTACAAGGCATCAACATATATAGTAAAATGCTCAATGGGGGATGAGTGAACTTGAACCCCCAAACATTTTTCAAAATATCTCAACAACTGAATCTGCACAAAAGTTATTTTCTGTGCAGCATTTGAGCGCATATCGAGCGCATTATTACATAATATCATATCGAAATATTTAGGGGGCTTAACTGACTTAACCTACCGATATATATATATATATATATATATATATATATATATATATATATATATATATATATATATGTACTAATATTTTCCCTCACCTCTTTCTATTATATAACAATTTTAATTTATTTATAATTTAAGTTTAGTTATATTTTTATTATTTAAATTTATAATTTATTTTTATAATATTGGCTAAAGCTCTTAATATGGAAAATATATTCGTCGGTAGAACTATGAGACTCATCAACAGGGGATAGGGATCTAAATTTAGAAGAAACTCTACTCTTAAGATTGTAAAATAAATGATTATAAATTTGAATTATATTGACTGGTTGAATACAATAACCATAGTTAATATGATTAAAAAAAAATTGAGATAATGTCCTATTATTTCTATAAGGATTAAAATTGATTAAGTAACTTGAATTATAATTTATAATTCGCATTAATAACTGTGTTACACCCTGTACATAACAAAATTCTTTTAAAAATATACGTGGGCATGCGCTGTGAATACGCAACATGTGATTTGACCACAACCAAAATGAAACTCGACATACAAGTAAGTATAACTATGTTTGAATGAACAACAATATTAATATAAAACATTTACATTTATAGAACAAAAATAACATTCCCTTTGGACATGCATACCTGTTGTTGCACATCAAGATTATTACAAAGGATAAAAATTCTGAACATAACAAAAAAAAGTACCAATGTCAACAATAAAGTACTCACATATAAAATCCTCCTTTGTAGGTTACTGCTATTGAAGTTGGTTGCGAACTGCAACTCTGCTCTGCAATCTCCCAATTTTCTTTAAAATGAACAGCTTGTTCACTTGGTAAGTTTCACTAATGTTATTAGAATCTTGACGAAACTTTATTTTTAGGCTCATCACTTCTTTATAATTAACTTCAAATTAAATTTTGTAAAGCATGGATCGTTGAAGGTTGTTGTAAATTAAACACACTTTTGGTAAACAAGGTGTATAATGATAAAAGCACGAAGACAACACAATTAAATATCCATGGCAACATACACAATAATAATTTAAAAATGAACAAAGTCGAACTGCGGAAATATTTTTATAACTTGTCGAAAACTTCCGATGAAATTTAAAAAGGTAAACTAACCTTAATTTAACTATATTCCGACAAAAGACTATCAACTGTTTCGTTAACACTTCCGATACTGAATCGCACTTTGTTAAATTACCGAAGTGAGGTTAATTTGTTTTTAAAAATTTATTTTCAAAAAAAATTTTGCAACAGCTTACTATGGCAAGTTGTTGCAAAAGATGAAAATCAAGAGAGTTTGTGAAGCTAAGGCACTTGCTTATATATGTTTTTGCTCGACAACCAAATCATCGAATGTTTTCATTAGTTACGGAGAATAATTCCTGAAATCTGATTGGCTACAATAATTTTCACATTACGATAATTCTTTGAAGCCCTATAACTTTTGTCCTGTTTAACATTTCTTAAATCTAAAAACATTTCCAAAATCTACATAATTTTATCTATCATTTGAAACCAAAGATGAACTAATTCCTATACTTAATAACTACGTTAATTTTCACACTTATTTATGCAATTTAAACTAATTTTAAGAATTTTTCAGACCTGGAAACTACCTCTACATGAATAGGGGATACTACTACACCCAAATATCCATCTTAAACATGCCTACGGCCAATTTGAGAGGCAAATTATTTAAATTCTACCAATACTCTTAAAAACTAAAATTAACAAAAATGGACATAAATATAAGGAATTATAACATAAAATTGAGGCTACCTTACTATTTTTGCCTCTAGTAATTTATTTTATATAAATTGTCTCAATTTAAAATACTTTTTACAAAATCTTTATCCGAGGTGAAAACATAACCTCATTTTGTTTTTAAAATTTTAATGTTAAATTTCACACTTTTAAACACAATAACTGTTAATGTAAGTGTTTAAACTTAATGTTCAAGTCACAAATTAATTTAATTTACCACTTTCGTAGGTTCATAAGTTCTTCTACGACTAGTGTCGGAATGTTGTCAATCACTAGTTTAATGGCATAAATTGTTGATTACACACAATAATCCCAGAACTGCTGCATGATTCATGTTTTATACTCACTCACTAATGTGCTTATTCTGTTTTTTCTTAAATTTTGCACTAATATGAGTTTAACGCAGTAATACGAATGTTTTTCAGTAATCTTGGCTGCGTACATGTGAATTGCGACATTGATACCAGCCTAAATCTAGTTTTAACATTATTTCTGTCAACCACAACCTGTATTACATGTCGTCGGGGAATATTGTTTAATAATAAACTTACAAAACTAAATGAAACTTGAATTAACTCAAAAACGATAACAAACATATCCTATACTTCTATGTACTGTGCTGTCGATTACTTATACTAACATTATTTAAATTATATTAAGAAATACTTAACTATCTCAAACATCTCAATGTTTATCAATCATTCTTAACTAGAATTATTTAATGAAATGTACCATTTCGTACTAACTAAAGTAAAACTTCACTATGCAAATTACATAGCTACTTGCACGTAATTTGAATCATCTCAACATATTAACGTGTCCAACATAAGGAGGACCACTATGGGGATTTCGTAAATGGTAAGAACTACAAAGTAGGTGAAATGGAGAAAAAGGTGGGCACTTAGGGGGCCAATAGAATTACGTTTAGAAATTGTACACTTTATTTTTTTCTGGGTTTAGTTGAAAAGATAGAATGAAACGGAAAACAGTTTTGCATTGCCACTTTTAATTTTACACCTCATGGTAATAAGTAATTTATGGTACGACGTTTCGCCTTTTTGAAACCATCATTAACTTTGTTTTTTCAAATACGGTCCTGCTAAGTTAAATGTGTGTTTTGAAAGATTTGTGAATTACAAATTCAACGATGTAAAATACATAATAGTTGATCTACGTTTCAGACCCTTTTTTGCCCATCTTCAATTTTTTCCCATTTTCTGCATTATTCTCAATGCTAGAATACATTTTTTTAGTTGGTGTTTCATATTGTTGCAACCTTATCCATTTTTTTCAAAAGCGACACTGAAATAGCAACTACTTAAATGCTTATTCTGAAAGCAATTCTTATTACAATTTCAGAAATACATATTACAAAGATGCAATACTAACGAACTATTAAAAATGTAATTCTAATATCGTTATTTAAATTGTTAGTAAACCAATCACAATAATTACATCTATTCTCTTTACCAACAACATGCAGTTGCTGTACAACAGAAAGCGGGTATGTAGATTTTTATGCAAAATCCGTTAGCAACGTTGAGTAAGACAACCCTGTAATTTGAAAATAAACTTAGTAGGTATCACAAATTTATCCTACGTTGACAACTTACCAGCTTGAGCACTTAAATGCCGGATTGATTTTTTGGGACTTGCTTCCATTCGTTACCTTACGTCTTCTATCACTTCATAACTTCGTAGTAATGGACGACCTATAGGTTTTGCCTTACAGACGCAATTCTTATTTCTTCAAGAAAGTTTTTAACCTACAAGTGCAAATTAGTCTGATGTAAACATTGTCCAATCACTTACTTTAAGAAATTCTTGAATTACGGAGCAGCTCTGAAAAAATTTGTTTTAAGGAACGTTGATAACACAGAATAGGAAAGTAAATGAAAAACAAGAAGAACAAATTAACGACGGCACTGATATCAAAAAAGAAGAATAAAGTAACTGAAAATGTTTAACTGCCAATTCAAACCGTAAAAAAAACTAGAATCGTACGTGCGAAATTCAAACAGTGATCAGTATTAAATAATCATCCGGTATATCCAACTAGATCGCCTTTGCAAGAAAGCATTAAGTAGTAGGGTATGTATTATTACTCCACCCACTTTCAACAATCAGCACTGTTAATGTGAGCATAATATCATTAAGTCATAATAATAAACTACAACTAAAACACGTTTAACAGTAACTTGACACCATTGTTTATATATATATATATATATATATATATATATATATATATATATATATATATATATATATATATATATATAAATTGGGGAGGGAGCAAAAGGATTAAACGGGAAAGAAAAAAATAATTGCATTATGTGATATTGCTCAATAGATCGTCGAGTGTTGCGATATTAAGTTAATATTAGCATCTACAGTATTAAAATCGGATCAACTAAGGTTATAGGGAATCTTGGTAAACGATTGGGTACAGAAAAGTTAAGGGATGATAGAAGAAAAGGACAGTCAATTCGGTTGTTAAGTAGGGCATATAAAAATCTCATGCTGTAGTATTTACGTCTGTGTTGTAATGAAGAAAGTTGGAAACGACTTAGGAGATATTCTTGAGGATAGCCCCTCGTCGGATAGATACCATCAATCTTATATACACGAAAATTCGGGTACTGATTTGGACTGGACCGTACTTTCTCAACCATATCTATATACCATTTATCGGGACTAATATTTGACATAACGAGGGAAGATATTGCACAAGACAAGGCTTCTGGGACAATATTTTGTTTACCAGAACGATGCTGCACATCAAACGTAAATTGGGACACACGCAAACTCCACCTAGGTAAACGGCAAGTTGTCTCACGAAGGTTATGAAGCCACTTAAGCGCTGCACACTCGGTAATAACTGTAAACTCTATACCTTCAACGTAACCACGAAAGTGTTCAATACCAAAAATAATTCTGAGAAGTTCTCTTTCTGTAGCTGTATACTTTTTCTCAGTATCAGTTAATGTAAGACTTGCGAAAGCAATTGGATGTTTCGGATACAATACTTCACCGACAGGTAAATCGCTGACGTCAGTCTGGATGTAACATTTCTTATCGAAATCGGGAGACATAATAACGGGAACAGAGGTAATTCGTTTTTCAATTTCCTGAAACGAGGATTCGGCTTCATCAGTCCACTAAATAGTTTGACTATTAGCTTTTCGTTTCAAAAGAGAAGCTGTGTGAACTTAAAGTGGAGCATAATCCTTAATAGCTACGGTAATAGCTTATAAGACCACAAACACGTTTTATTTCCGTAGTATTCCATTTCTGACGATTAATAATGAATCCAGCATCCTTTAATCGTTGCGCAACCGTATATAACGTATCTATATGCGACTGAAAATCTGGAGAGGCAACTATAATGCCGTGTAAATATATGAACATTTGCTCGTCTAACAGAGAGGGACTGAATATTCTTCCCATATATCTTTGCAATGTCGGAGGACTATTGGTAAGACCAATCGGCATCACAACATACTCAAAAAAACCTTTACCTGGAGTAGTGAATGCAATTTTTACACTCAATTCCTTCCCTAACAAAATTTTTATTCAAATTTTCCTATTTTTCGTAAAAATAGCTATCAAACGTCTCTCTTATATCTTTTCCGTATTTTGAATATTAAAAAAGATATAGCTGGTTGAAGATTATTTTCAGATGTCGTAGAAAGTTGGCAACGATGTTGAATCTTCTTATCTAAACGCAAAATAAATTTGAAAGAACTATCGAGTGCAGATCCAAATGATGTTTTTAACGTTTTGGATGGCATATCAGAAGATCAGGCAATTGGCGGAGGTTTAGACGCTCACGACAATGTTCCTAGTTCACGTCCTTCTGTAGTATCTACATCTACATCAGAGAGAAGAAACAGAACCTACAACGAAATAAATGATGATTCAGACTACGACAGCGACGATTCGTTGGTTGGCCCAGACTATCTACCCTCAAATAACGAAAAGCATATTAGCAGACGACTCTCTTTATCTTCTGATGAAGATTACCCCTTACAGGAAAGCCCACCTTCCAGCCCGCCACCAGTATCAGATCAATTTACTGAATACCATTGGACAAAGTCTCCATGATTTCCTCTTATTTTTGAAGCAGTACCTTTTGTCGAAGCTTCTGGCCCAGAACTAACAACAAGGGAGTCCCCGGTTGACATTTTTTTTGGAAATATTTGGAGAGGATCTTTTGCTTCTAATCGTCACCGAATCAAACTGTTATGCTCAACAAAAGGGGATAACATTAAACTTATCGCTGAATGATCGAAAGGCATTTATTGGTATGCTAGTTATTATGGGCTTAAATCATCTGCCAAGTTTACGTTTGTACTGGTCGACAGACAATAATTTTCATGCAACGAGAATATCTAGCATCATGTCTCTACAAAGATTCTTAAAAATTTTACGGTATTTACATACCAATAATAACCAGGATATGCCTAAAAAAGGAGAGCCAAACTTTGACAAATTGTACAAGATGAAACCATTGATTTCCTATTTGAAGGACAGTTTTCACAGGGCATAGCACCCAAACAGAAATTTAGCCGTAGATGAAAGCATGATTGCTTTCAAAGGCGGGACCCATCCAAAACAATATATGCCAAAGAAGCTTATAGTTGTTCGAACAACGAAATTGCAATGAACTAGCTACATCTCGCGTCTCGTGTCTCAATGATTCTGGAAAAGATGTGTCCCTATCCAACTCTTCTTCATACGCTATGAAACCAATTCATTTTTGGCACAAGCTCTTGGAATCGATCATCAGTAGGCTTGATCTCAATAAGGCGACTGGCCCAGACGGTATCCCAGCTATTGTCTTAAAGAAATGTTCCCCCGAACTAGTACCAGTCCTATCTAAGCTCTATACGATCTCTATGTCTTCTGGGGAATTCCCTTCATCATGGAAGTTAGCAAATGTTCAACCTATTCCCAAAAAAGGCGATAAGACCGATCCCTCAAGCTATCGACCAATTGCCATCACTTCCATTTTGTTTAAATCATGGAAAAAGCCATCAATCAGCAACTGCTCACGTTCCTTGAAACTAATAAACTCCTTAGTGACCACCAATATGGGTTTAGGCAAAGTCGTTCAACAGGCGATCTTCTTTCATATTTGACCCAAGTTTGGAACAATACAGTAGAGCAGTCCGGTGAAACAGTTGCAGTCGCTTTAGATATCTCAAAGGTATTTGACCAAGTTTGGCACAAGTGTTTACTTGTCGAACACCTCGTTTGGGTTAAATGATACGCTCATCAACTGGGTTTCTAGTTTCCTTGATAAAAGACGAATATGTGTCGTGGTTGATGGATTGTTTTCAAAAGAAGTTAGCATTAACGCGGGCGTACCACAGGGATCCGTTATAGCGCCTTCACTTTTTCTGCTGTACATAAATGACCTTATTTCTTCAACAACTAACCCCATCCATTGCTTTGCTCACGATAGCACTCTTCGCTGTAGTTAATCTCAGTCTACTCATAGTGATAATCCACCTTCTATGTCAAATCAAGAAATTAAAGCTGAAATGGCAAATTCAATCAACAAAGACATTCAACGTTTTCTCGAATGGGGAAGCAATAATCTAGTTAAATTTAATGCTAACAAAACTCAGTGCTGCCTTATGTCCTCCAAAAGAGGTCGATCATTTCCTGTTGTAAGTATGAATGGCTCAGTTCTTAAGTTTTCAGACTATTACTCTGTTGGGTATGACTGTATCTTTAAATCTCTCATGGGTTGACCATCATCTGTCAGCTACCAAAACAGCTGCTCGTAAAATAGGCTTTTTGTAAAGATCTAAGCAGTACTTTACCTCTAGACAACTCCTGCTGCATAAGGCCCAAATTCGGCCTCATCTGGAATATAATTCTCACATACAGTCCCTTGAGCATAAAAGGATGGTTTCAGTTCTTTCTTCGTATTATCGTTATTACAACGACTATTGTGCTGCTGAATTATATTCTTTGATACCATCTCGGGCTATCTTTGCGAGAAACACTCGGTTCGCTCATTCACATCATCAGCGTGCAGTACAAATCTCCACTTCTAAACTCTGGAATGACCTCCCTAGTTCCTGTTTTCCTCTCACTTATGATATGAGAAAATTTAAGGTTCATAGGCATCTATTGGCAATTTATTATCCCTCCATCCATCCTTCTAAGTGTTCCTGAGTGCTTTAGCACGATAGGCCTAATTTATCCTGTTCAGGTCCACAATCATAAAAAAAAAGGGGGCATAAAAGTATGGGCTCTAGCATGCTCTGAATCTGCTTACTTGCTCAACTTCTCTGTATATGAAGGTAAAAAGGATAGTGATGAAGAAGGTTCTCTAGGAGAAAGAACTGTGCTCGAGCTGACCCAGTCTTTTGTAGGAAAGTACTATTGCGTGTACTTCGATAATTTCTTCACTAGCTTTTCATTGCTTTCGAAGCTTCTTGATCGCAAACTATTTGGTTGTGGAACTATAAGACCTAATAGAAAACAATTTCCTGCTGATGAACTGGCACCTGACAAAAATTTACAAACTGGCGAGTTCGACAGTGTTGCTACTAGTAATATTACTGTAGATAAATGGAAAGATAGAGGAAAAAAATGTGTACTTGTTGCTAGTACCATCCATCGTGTAAAAGAAAAATCGACAGTTCAACGCATGACTAAGGAAGGAGTAAAGATCACAATTGAATGTCCAAAGAGTGTTGATGATTATAACCGAAACATGGGTGGAGTTTATCTTTTTGAACAACTTCATTCCTGTTACAGTATTGCTTGGAAGTCTCGCAGATGGTGGGTGAAACTTTGGTACTACTTTATTGATGCCAGTATTGCCAACTCGTAGATTATTTACAAGACTTCAGTTTTGAAAAAGCAACCCCGAGTCAAGCCTGAAACACATTTGAAGTTTAGAAGTGTTCTCGCAAATCAGCATGGGTGAATTGTCGTCAAGAAAAAAACAAGGTTCCTGGTTGGTAGTAGGAAAAAATAAATTAAAAAAACAAGAGGGTAGAGCGGTTACTATCGAAAATACCATTCGACTATCAAATGTAGATATCAACAAATACCACATCAAGAAGATGTGCTAGATGTAGCACTGAAAAGAAGCCTAAACGATCAAGCGTAGCTTGCACTAAATGTGAAGTGGCACTGTGGATATCGTGTTTCGCCCCTTTCCACACCAAATAGGTACACATTTTTTTTCTGTTTTGTATTCAGTATGTATATGACATTGCCTCTTGAATAAATAAATAAATATTTATTTCTGACCAGGTAGTATTTATTACTGCTCACTCTACTATTCCTACTTTTATTATTACTCTGTTGCTAATTACTCAATCCACATTGTATAGCAAATGTATAAAGAAGCGGTGTGAATATCGACCAGTATTTATAGCGTACATTTGTTTATCTACATGGATACTGGTTGAAAAAACGACCTGCTAAAAAAATTGATTCAATTACTTAATTTTTTTTTATTGAATAATATATTTTGTCTCTCTGGTTGTAGATAATAGTATTTTAAGCTTTAAATATTTCAAATTTATTTTGTAGTAATCTGTCTTATAAAGGGTTAATACGTAAAATTTAGCGATACTGTAAAACTAATACGATGTGTGCTGAAGAGGAAGAAAGTATACCACATATCGCACTTTTAATCCAAGAAATTTTTATTATTCATCTTTATCATGCCCAAATTTTAGACAAATAGAAATGAGGACAGAAACTAAATTTTCTGGTTATATTTTATTGACCTGCAGTTTGGATAAACATATAATAATGGGGAAACTATGTTTTATCTTTTCTGTTTATCAGTTTACGGTGTTTGAAATCATCTTGGGTCAAAGACGCCCAAAAACTTTGTTTATAGACCAATTTTTCTAGGAAATAGACTAAATATGTTGCCTCGCTGGGCAAGAATTAACTTTTATCACCTTTGGCTTAGGGTCAAAGATGACTTTACTGCCAATTTCGTTGAGACAATAACCAGACGTATCACTTGGGTGTGCATTTGGGGCCACATTATTCACAAATGCTGTTGAGCAAAACAAATACATTACCTTGTTGGACAACAAGAAATATTATGGTCTAAGCACATTGGTCACCATTTTAGGCCAAGGATGCGAAAAATATTATTTATGTGCCAATTTCGTTGGCAAAACGCCTAAACGAATTGGCTAGATGGTCAAAAAAAACCTTATGGTTTCAGGGGGTTGGTTACAATTTGGGGCCAAATATGTCCGAACACTTTTTTATTCGTTGTTGTTTGTACGGGGCGGTTTATTACTTGAAACCAAGTATTCCCACACTATGTATTTATTGACAGATTTTGGTGGACAGGGGGACCAAATGTATTGCCTTCATGAGCAACAACGACATTGTATAGTTGTAGGACACTGGTCATCGTTTTAGGCAACAGATGCTTACAATCTTAATTTATGCACCAATGCTGTAGGGAAAACGGTTAAACAGATTACCTTGTTGGACAAAAACGTTATTTCGTTTTTATGGTTTTAGGAGGTTGGATATAAATGGAGACCCAACGCATTATCTGGATGGGTAACAACTAAATGATGTAGTTTTATGCTGTTGTTCATTATTTCAGACCAAAGATGTTCAAAGCTTTACTTATTCACCAGTTGCGCTGGGAAAACGGCTAAACTCATTGCCAGCATTGGTAATACGAAATTGTGTGGTTGTAGACCGTCGGCTATCATTTGGAATTAAGGATGCTCAAAAACTTTATCCACCAATTTTGTTGGGGAAACGTGTATTGTCTACATGGGCAAAAATTAGTCTGATGGGTTTACGGCGTTGGTCCTCATTTGGGACTAAAATTGGACAAACACTACTTATTTACAAATTTCGTTGAAAACGATCAAAAGCGTTGTCCTGATGGTCAACAACGAAATTTAATGAGTTTAGTGCGTTTGTCATCATTTTATACCAAAGATTCCCAAGACCTTTATTTATTTTTCAATCTAGTTCAGAATACGGACAAACGCATTGTCCCTATGGCTAAAAAAGAACTTATTCTATTCGCAAAGGTTTAAGTAAATTAAATAGTTTTTAGTATGAAATCATGTTTCACAGGTTCCCTTAGTTCAACTAAAAATAGGGTAAGATTAGTTACCAGATTTTACGCGTATTTTGATAATGATAGACTTTTTATGCAATTACTGATTTCGCTAATTTGGCAGACCATTTCGATTGATATTTAATTATTTGTTTTATTGGACACCATTTTCGTTGAGAAATGAAGGGTTGTGATGTGAAAAGACAAGATAAAATACTATCTTTTTTGGGGTTTTTTAATGGTGTATTTCAAATTATACAATTTAAACGTTTCGATAACGCTTACAGTTATCTTCGTCAGTAGTAATATTTGTTAAAAATTGTTAAAGATGTTGTAAACAATTTTGTCAAAGTTGAAAAATTAAAACATAAATATCAGACTGCTATTAATATAACAGTTTGAGAAGCGTATAAAGCCAACTATAAAATTAAATTTTAGTAAAGAATAACTAGGTCATTAAAAATTAAATATTGTTAAACTGCCTTAAAGATGACAAATCAGAACACTTTCTACGGCGAAAGCTAACAATGAAATTTGTCAGCCAAAAAACACATTTAACCAAATTTAATCGAGTTATGATGTAAGTGTAAAGTTATGAAAAACTTCAATTTGAAAATGATAGAAGCATTCACAAATCCAAACATCACATCAAATAAAATAACCTAGTTAAATCTAACAAAGATATCTTTATCAATAAGTGGAAGTGTTATTAACAAAGAAAAGCATAATGCAGAACGTTTTTTGTAATTTTTTAATTTTAATTTCAATTACTTATGTTAAATTATAGTGCTGTGGTAATTTAACATATAATTGGTAAAGCATTTGCTTCAAGGTCTAGGAAAGACACAGCAAAAAAACTATACATACCAAAAGTTAAAATTAAAATCAAAACCAAGACCATTTATTGATTATAAAAAAACAGTTAAAACCTTTCCGATAATGATGTTAATTTTAATTTTATAGTTGGCTTTATACGTTTCTCAAACTATTATATTAATAGTAGGCTGATATTTATATTTTAATTTTTCAACTTTGACAAAATTGTTTACAACATCTTTAACAATTTTTATCAAATATTACTACCGACGAAGATAACTGTAATTTGAAATACACCATTAGAAAACCCCAAAAAAAATAAGTATTTTATTATGAGTGATAATAGTGAAAGTTTACATTTTCATATAAAAAGACAAGAGGTTTTGATTTTAGGTTATTGAACACCATTTTTTATCCATCGTACTAGAAATATTTATGAAAAAGTAAATAGCTATCGGGTTATGGTGGGTGAACACTAAACTAAAAATCTTTATTTTAGGACTGACCTTGTTGTAAAAAATGTGGTGGACCACAAAATTTTAGGTTTATCTTATTGGACATGATATTGCATTCTCTATATTGAAAAATTTTACATTATGTAACGATTTGGTTAAAAAAAAGTTATATTAGTGTGATTACAAAACTAATTTTATTCTATTGGTCACCATTTTGTGTATTAAAATTCTTTATTTGTACAGAAACTTTGTTGGGAAAAAGAGTGGTCATTGCCTTACTTACTTAACTTAATCCAATGCCTTTTTACCGTTTCGATTTTGGGCCATCCTTCTGGCTTCGTTCCAGTTTAAACCCCTATCCAACGCTGCTGTCTTCACTCCCTCTATCCATTTTTTTCTTGGTCTGCCTACTCTGTTCTTTCCTAGTTCTCTTGTTTCGTATATCTTTTTTGTTGTTCTCTTGTCCTCCATGCGTAGTAGATGACCCAACCAACCCAGTTGTCTCTCCTGAATTATTATTGTCACTGATTTTGCATTCAGTCGGTCTCTAAATGTCTCGTTTCTTATTTGGTCTCTCTTGGATTTCCCTTCTATTTTCCTTAGGAACCTCATTTTCGCACTGATGACTATGGATTTGTGCTTATTTGTTGCAGTCCACGATTCACTACCGTACACTAACGTTGCCACCTCTACTTTTTTAAACACTGTGATTTTAACTTCTCTTGGTATTTCGCTTTTTGCAAAGAATATGTTTTTTGTTGTGTTGAATAGTCTCCCAGTGCATCCTACTCTGTCGTTAATTTCGTGGTCTAGTTTTCCATCCTCGCTAATTTGTACTCCTAGGTATTTGAATTTGGGTACCTGTTCCAATGGGATTCCTTCTAGCCTGATGCTATGATTTTTTCTTTCTGCACTTATTACCATTGTTTTTGTTTTTTCAGTATTTATTATCATGTTTATTTTTTGTAGTTCTTGCCTGTACACTTCTAAGTTGTGTTGTAAGTTTTCTTCGGAGCTTGCTATAATTGCCATGTCATCGGCGAACGTTATTTCGGAGACTGTCGTTTGTTCTCCTTTCCAGTATCCTAAATTGAGTTTTTTGACCCTCCTCTCGCTTGCTCGAATTGCATCGTCTAGAACTAGTGTGAAAAGGAGTGGGCTTAGCACACATCCTTGACGCAGTCCCGTATTTGTCACAAATTCTGTTGATTCCTCGTTTTTTGTTCTTATTATGTTTGACGTTTTTGGTATAAAGCCTTTACTACTTCTATTAGTGGGTTTTCCACCCCTCTGATTTGTAGACTCCTCCATACGTCCTCTCTTTTAACCTTGTCGAAGGCCTTTACGAGATCCACAAAGCATACATGTGCTTGTCTACCTTTACTAATGGTTTTCTCACTTACTTGTGAAAATCAAGTCTTGCTGATCGCTTTTTCTATTTTTTCCTAATTTTTGCCTCTATTATTGATATAAACACTTTTCCTGGAATACTTAATAATGTGATTCCCGTATAGTTTTTGCACTCTCTCCAATCACCTTTTTGACAAGTGGCATTATAACTCCTGTTTGCCAGTCTAAAGGGATCTCCTTTGTTCTTAATATTTCGTTCAGGAAATGTGTTTTACTTACTTCCCATGTACTTTAGCATTTCTGCTGTTATCTCGTCTTTGCCAGGTGCTTTTCATAACTTCAACTTTCTGATCGCTTCATCAAGTTCCCTGCTTCTGATTTTTATCCTTTCTAGGTTTCGTTCATACTCTGAGTCCGTTTCGGTTTCGTTTGTCTTTTTTGGTTCTGCTTCTATTTTATCTGATTCCTCTTCTTCTTCTTCTTCTTCTTCTGCTTCTAATAGTTCTTGGAAATACTGTTTCCATCTTTCCAGTATGTCTTGTTCTTTAGTTAGTAATTTCCCTGTTTATCTTTTATGTTTTTTAGTATGGTTGTTTTCTTATCTCTTAGTCTTTTTAGGGTGTCATAAAATAGTTTTTGGTTTTCTACATATTTTTCCTTCATTTTAATTCCAAATTCTCTCCATGAATCTTGTTTTGCATTTTTTACCATATTCTTGACTTCTACTCTCGCTGTTTTGTATGCCTCGTAATCCTCTCTTTTTGGATTGTAGACATATTTTCCATTTAATCTTTTGTTTTCACTTTTCTTTTGTTTCAGTTGTCCACCATGCTGTTTCTCTTCTCTTGTCATTTCCTACTTTCGCTATTCCAGAACTCTTTTTCGCTGCTTGAAGGATACTCGTTTTAGATGCTTTCAATTTTCTTCCGTACTTTTCTTTCGTACTCCTGCTTTAAGTTCTTCTCTAGGTTTTGTTGGTATATTATTATTGTTTCCTCTATTCTTAGCTTGTGGCTGCTAATCTTTTCTTTTACAACCTTTCTTCTGTTTGCCTCTTGTTTTTCTGCGGTGTCGTTTATTTCCATTTTTACTAAATAGCGGTCACTGCCTATTTCCGGACCACGCTTTACTTTAACGTCCTTTATCTTGCTCCACGTTTCCTGTCTTACTAGGAAGTAATCTATTATTGACTTCTCCTGTTTGCTGTGTTCTACTCTCGTGTATTTGTGGATATCTCTGTGGGTGAACTTCGTATTTGCTATTATTAAATCGTTTTCTACGCATAGTTCTATTATTCTGTCCCCGTTGTTATTTCTTGTCTGTTCTCCTTGCGTACCCATAATTCGTTCTATGTGTTTACATTTGCTACTCTCCCGTTAAGGTCTCCCATAATTATAGTTTTATTTCTGCTGTTATGTAATTCTGTCTATAGTGCCTCGAAAAATTTATCCTTCTCTTCCTTTAGTACGTTATTATTTGGACCGTACGCTACTATCAACGTGTATGACTCCTTTTTATTAAGTTTTATTTCAACTGTTAGTATTCTTTTGTTCACGAAAGTTTCGTTTGTGACCGTTTCTATTTTCGTCCTCCTTTCCCGTTAAGCTCCTTATATTCCATGTACCAAATTTAATTGTCGTGCAGGTACTCCTCTTTCTTCTAATGGTCATACCTGTTGCTATGTTCTCTTCTCCTTTTGCTTTCAGCGTTTTTGTTTTCCTTGTTTCTTTCTCGTTGTCCGTATCCTTTGCTGGTTTCGTCTTCTTGTTGCTTTGTTCTTGTTTTCTTGTTAGTTATTTGTCTGTTTTACTACTCCTCCTTCCTTTTCATCCCAGACATATTCCTCTTCATTGATGTTGACCTTTCTATAACCTATTTTCACTCTGTTTCCCTTTTTTTGTTCCTCTTTCGCAATTTTTCTTAATTCCATTTGTATATTCCTCTCTTTCCTGGTCATGTCGTTTTCAATATAGATTTTTGAACCTTTTAATTTGTATTTATTGCTCATTACTTGTTGTTTCCCTGCCCAGTTTTCCATTTCAACTATATTTACTGTTAGCTCATTTTTGTTTCCTAATGCTATCACTCTGTTTATTTCTACCTCTATTTCTAGCTTGTCGTTTAGAAATTGCTTCGCCGCTTGTTCTTTATTTCCTTCGTCGAACTTTACTCCTTTGACTATTATATTGCATCTCCTTTTATCTTTTTCCATATTTTCTAACTTGTTTTCTAATCCATTCTGCTTGTTAACTGCTTTCTCTCTATGTCCCATGCTTTCTCTCTCCTTCTCATCTCTTCTCTCAACTCCCTATTTTCATCCGTATTTTTCTTTATCTCCTCCATCATTTTTTTACATCATTCCTCGGATTACCTTTAATTCTCCCATTTCTTGATTTTTAGTTCTTACCGAACTTGCCTCGTTATCTGGTGACCTAATTACTTTTTTACTTTTTTTGAATGCTTCCTCTTCGCTACTAGTTTCGTATTGTAACTCATTTATAATTTTTATAATTGAATTGTTAATCTTTTCGTTGTTGGCCTCCGATAACCTCTATCGCTGCGATTAGTTTTGACCGTAGTTAACCTTGCCTCGCTTACTAAATTTTAAGGCCCCAGTACACGTTTGGCCAACTAGTTGGGCCAATGAGTTGGGCCAATGAATTGGACCAATAAGTAGGGCCAAAGAACAGTGATTACACGTTGGTGGAGTTGCTCAGTCTGCATTGGCCATTTGACGACTATAGATTTCGTGGTGGGTGTTCTCTGATTATGGATGTGGAGACTATCGCAGCCGCGGCAATGTATCTGTACAGCGAGTTCAATTTTTATCGAAAGGTGCACCAAACCAAAGTGATAAAAAAATGGCGCAAAAGAAGGTGTTGGATGCTGAGCATTCATCGAAACAGGACAAGGTAATTATAAAAATACATCCAGTTTGCATATGTTGACTTTTACAATATGAACATGAACTTAATTATAGTGAATGAAGGGAAAGAGGTGTGTCTGGATCATAGCATGTAAAAATATTTGATGTATTTTTTTAAATTGCTTCTTTTAGCGAAACGATGAACAACCAACTTGCTGAGCTTCTTGCAGAACCGTCTGGGGAGTTCGATAATTTCATTCGGATGTCATATGCTGATTTTGAGAATCTTCTACAACAAATTTCTCCAATGGTGGCAAAACAAGACACTGACTGGAGAGAAGCTATACCAGTAAAAATACGACTCGCATTGACGTTAAGATTTTTAGCTACTGGAGATAGCTTCAGAAGTTTACACTATCTGTTTAAAATATCAAGTCCACTTATCTCTCGCATAATAATTGAAGTCTGTTTGGCACTGAATGAAGTTCTGAAAGATATGATTAAGGTAGGTAAATAAAACTATTCAAATTTTTTTCATTCATTTATTAATACATACACAGGTATATTTTTCTTGAATTTTTATGCATTTGTATATGCCTCATATAGAATATTTGAAAACTGGCTTGACTGAGATTGCAAAGAATCATTGTACTTTTCATCAGACTGTGCCTGTATATTTGATGATGGACCTGATTGAGTGATTTGGACAGGTACCATCTTATCGGAAAGTATTTGAAGCCGTTGAGGTGGTGCTTGATAAGGGTATAAGTTGAACGGCTTACGTCTGCTGATGGAGGACGGCTGTGTGGTGAAGGGCATGTGTATGACCATTAAAATTTATCCGAACTTTATGAAGAGCCTGGACGAGCGGTATAAGGGTACGAATTATTGTGTTTATTTTGCTTGTTTCGACGTCTGTTCAATATCATGCTGCCTATTTCCAACATAATTTCTTCTCGTTCTCAGGAAATTTTTTCAATTTTGTTTCGAGGAGTCTGCCGTACAATTCGCATTCATCATCTTGTGTTGCAATTTTTTGTTAAGTACCTTGTTTAGTGTGGTAAAAGCATTTGACATTTCCTACCGGCCTCTGCTAATTCTGGTGGGTCTTTCGCACGGCGTTTAAGAACCAGGACTTTATTTTATTAACTTCGGAACTGCTATGTCGGTTGCGAGGCCTGTAATAGAAAATAAAACTTTAGGTTATTGTTATCTTATCTTGTTATTTTATTATTATTATTATTATATTATTCATTTCTTTTTATTTTATTTCAGATGCCTGAAACTGCAGAAGGATGGATTTCCACGTCACAGCAGTTTAGCTACCCCCATTGCCTTGGAACTATTGATGGGAAGCACATAACTATACAGTCACCTTCACATTCGGGATCGGAATATTTCAACTATAAAGGAACTTTTAGCATCGTTCTACTAGCAGTGGTGGACAGTAATTACTGTTTTATATTTGCCGATGTAGGCTCTCAGGGGAGAATAAGTGATGGCGGAGTATTTAATCAAAGTGTTTTATGCCGAGAACTATTATCTAACAGTTTGAATTTACCCCTTCCTACTCCACTACCTAATGGTGATGAGGATATGCCTTACGTATTTTTAGGCGATGGCGCATTCGCTCTCAGTGCCCATGTAATGAAACCTTTTCCAGGTCATTACGCACTAGGGTCTCCGGAAAGAATATTTAATCAAGAATTGTCCCGTTCTCGGGTAAAAGTAGAAAATACTTTTGGTATACTGTCTGCCAAATTCAGAATCTTTCAAAGACACATACCTCTAGAACCCACGAAAGCCTCCATTGTTTCGATGACTTGTCTGTATCTACATAATTTTTTGAGAAATAGTAACACTTCTCGGAATACTTATACACCCCCAGGTTCATTTGATACTTATAATGCTACCGGAGAAATCATTCGGCCAGGTGTATGGAGAAATAATAGAGATAATGCTTTTTTGCCATTATTGACTTTACCTCGTAGAGCCCCGCGTATTGCAACAGACATACGATTGGATTTTATGAACTATTTTTATAGAACTCGTAGATAATTAAATTTTGTGTAAAATAAAAATGTTGTTTTACTTACATTATTATCCTCGGTGTTAATTAGGCTGCGATACTCATACACATCCTTTAAAAAGGTATACAAAGGCCTCGTAGAACGGCGAAACGGGATTGTAAACCTCGTCCTCACCCATGCCTGATTTTATGGACTGCATTTTCTTTTTATGATGCAATTTGAAGGTAGCCATTAGCGATTTTTTTTCTTTTTTTGTTCATTTACAGGTACATGCACATTATCAGCTATACGATTCCAAGCATCGTTAATCTTAAAATAGACAACGCAACGACCAACGTGTGAACGCTGTTTGGCAGATCGCGCCAAGATCCTTTGATGTGTGCACGAAAAACCGACAACATTCGGTTTGTAGACCAACGCTGGTCACCAATCACGAAGTTACGCTAAGTGGTTTGTACACGTTGGTCCAACTCATTGGCCCAACTAGTTGGCCAAACGTGTACTGGGGCCTTTACGTGTGTTATATTTGTACCGCCTGCACTTTCACTTCACACTTCCTTTACACACACCTTCAACTCTCTTTAAACTATGTGGTCATTGCCTTAAAGTGAAACTCAAGTTTGATCTTATTAGACCCTATTTCGAATCTGCTATATTGAAAATATTTATTTCCTGGACAGTGTAAAAAAGTGGCCAAATTGTTGTGGTAATGTTATTATTGTATGTGTTGGACACCAGATTGTCTTCGCGATTTTGACAGTGTTTATTTATAGATTAAGTTTGTTGAGGTAAGAAATGGGCATATAAGATAGACATGTTCGAGTTTGCATCTTACGCCTTTTCTTAGGGATAGATTTTGTTGGGAAACGGTGTAGTTACATTGTTATAATAGAGCGATGTAAAATGTTTTGGTTATATCTTATTAGACATCAATGTGAATCCACTATATTGAATATCTTTTTATGGTCCATTGGATTTAAGGGTATAATACATTATTTTGTATCTACTATATGAGTTTTACCAATGGTCCAAAAACTAAGACGATTTATTTCGACCGCTATATTTTAAAATTTGGTGTTTCAGTATGTTAGTTGCTCTTTTAAATTAATTTACTAAAACCTGTTTTTACAAAAAAAATTTTAAATTTCTACCAATTTTTGTTTTTAAATCTTTCTACGGGGAAACACCACCGTTAATTGTTTGTGTTTGAACAAAAAAGTTCAAGAGTTTCATTGAAATTTCCTTCTTGTGGCGCAACTTGTGTAGGAAAAGACCTATTTAAACAATTTTGTTGTGAAACATCACTTTTAAAGATTTGGCATTAAAACAACACCTATAATGATTTTCAAGTTTTTATTTTTAAGTTAATATTCTTCGAAACAGGTTTACTTTAATTATCTTCATGTCTGTCAAACACCTGTTACGGCGATTTTCGCTCTGTCGCAAAAAGATCCTAAACCCATAAAAGATTTTTTAATTTGTGGGGCAATTGGGATAATTTTCATTACTACGATGTCAAAATACTACTTATGATAAGATCTATATTTGAGTAAAAGACATTGAGAGCCATTCAAGTTCTTCATTTGTAGGCTAACTATTTTAGAAAAAAACCACACAGCTTTGTTTACGATAAGATCTGTATTGTTCTGATTGAAAAAAAAATCGTATTTGCAATATGTTAATCTGCGAACATTAATCAATGATTTTTCGTGTTCGGTGACATGGTGACTAGTGGTATGGAGAGATTCTGCATTTTTTATTCATTCTTTGGGAAAAATTAATTTTCATTAGTATGGTGTCGAAACACCACCTATGATGATTTTTTTAGGTTTGCCCGAAAATTTCTAAATATCTGCCAGGGATTCATCATTTGCAGACCAATCTTCTTGAGTAAACATACATTTGAATTTTTTTGATATCACAAACCAACATTTGCTTTGCGGTGGGTACCGCGCTGCAAAAGTATAAGAAATTTCATGTAAGTTCAGTTGCACGTCATTAATTTATGTAAGTAGACCCAAAGTTCCAGATTGTTTCTCCTTTTGAGTCGTAGGGGAATACGAAATAGTTACATAAATAATTTGTTGGAACTAGCTAAATAAGTTTATAACGTTCATCGGTTTTTTTCGTGAATTGGTTTTACATCAATTTCACACACGTACAGAGTTTCTAATAAATTAGATTAAAATACTGAATGTAAGGTTACCGTATACGTATACGCACTTCGACCCGTTTCCGTTGAACTGTTAATGCCACTTATCAACTTACGACTAACTTTCTTTTAATAGCAGAGTTATATTCTATCACAGCAATGAAAAATGATATAAGCATCTTGTCAATTTATCAGGATAAAGTTAATAAAAACGTCATATTACTAAGTACGCTACATCCAACTGTGGCTGTAGTATTGTATTACAGTGAAACACAGTTTGGGGTAGATGTGTTGGACCAAATGGCTAGAAAATATTCTGCGAAGCTGGTTCACGTAGATGGCCGGTTCATGTGCTTCACAATGTTTTAGATCTTGCCACAATCAACGCCGGGACAGTTTATAAGGAAGTCGTAGGTAGTAAAATAAAAAGAAGAGACTTTATTTTCACTCTAACTGAGGAACTAAGAAAAGAGTATTTGGATTCGAAACAAGATTCTGGTGGAAGTACCAGCACATTTGATACAACGAAACCTAAAAAAACGTCATCAGTGCCAAATTAAAAAATGTAACAAAAATAAAACTGCTAAAGTTTATTCAATGTGTAACAAATATGTTTGTGGAAAATGTGGAAATGTAACTGTAAAGCGTAATACAGCATGTAAAACTGTACCGAATTCTAAATGTATTAGAATCAATTTAATTTTTATTTAATTAAAATGAATACTTGCCTAAAATGTGTTTTTTCATGTTTCTTTCTCAATTAAGTGTAAAATATATAAAGAATACATCTTAAAATTACTCTTCTTGTCCAGAGATCAAAATGACTGGCCACGGCAGTTTTAGGTATTTACAATAACCGGCGGTACTAGCGTTAAACCTACACGAAAAATTAAAGAACATTTAAGATCAACTAAAGGTGTTTCAAACCCATTATCATTTTCCGGAGTGTATAAGTTCTCTTGTTCATGTGGAAAAGTATACATTGGAACTACAAAACGTAGCTTTGATACAATACGTAAAGAACATATGAGATTTTGTAGATCAGGTCAACCACAGAAGTCTGCGATAGCTGACCATGCCTTAAGGGGGGGTTCAAGAACTTTTTTCTATCCAATTTTGACCCTGATTTCTATCTATATTACTAGGAAACATTGTCGAGTCCCCTTTTGAGGACTGTTTGCCTGAATAGGAGAAAAGCCATATAAGAGGGCAATGGGACACAGTGCAATTTTATGCAGGGCGAGCGGACAATAGCGATAGAATATTCACAAAAGTATCACCGTATGCTTCTTTAGCATAGTGCCGACATATCTAGCCGGAGAACTTTTGAGGTATTACGTTCATGACCTGGCAAATGGCCGAAGTGGTTACTTGTCAAAGTGGTAATTTGGGTAATAATAGCTATCGAACCAGTACAAATGTATCACTGTATGCTTCTTTAGCATCGTACCGACGTATCTAACCTGGGAACGTTTGAAGTATTAATGTCAAAACCAAGAACCCTCAAATTTGAACTTTCAACTTTATTGTATAACTTTTACAAAGATTCAAAAGTGATAAATTCTAACATTCTTCCATATTTACACACTCGGTTGAAGACAGTACCAAATTGAAATTTTCAGGATCTGAAACTGCTTGCTTCTCGGATAACCTCTGCTCCCTTTTCTCTTTCATCTTTGTAATTGCTGCAACTCGATATTCCGGTTGTCGAAATGGCATGTTCCTTCGTTGACGGGGATCCACGATCTCGGGTAGAAGTTCGTCATGATAAATCTTCTCCAGTTTAGGTTCTATTTCCTCCCAAGCCTCTATTGCCTCCTCTTTACCGATTCTCTCGATCCATATGTCCTTTATTGGATTGAAGGTATCTTGATTGTTGAAATAGACCACGAAATCCAACCATTCTCTTTGAGTACAATAAAGCTCAGCACAGCATTGGTAGAAATAGTTATGATTTCGCTTGAGACGAAGTCCATCTGGGATCACCTCCAAAAACTTGTCATTTTTACGGTGCGGAATTTGGGCGGCAGGCACATTCGGGCACTTGACCTCAATTATTCCATCCTTACTAACAATACCGTCTGGCGAGGCCGCGAAAATTCCATTCTCTACCGATATGAAAAGCCCACACTCTTCAGCAGCTGTTCCAGTCTTCTCACCGTAAACTTTTCTTGCCTCCGGCTCCAACGGAAGTCCCAGTTCCCTTGCACAGTCATCTCCGAGTGAGTTTCTAGCAGATTATTGTCTGTGGAATCTCGCATCTTGTAAATTGGCCCAACTTTGCTTCCTGTTATTGGATTCCGCCTCTCAAGGAACCACACGTCCGAGATAGCACCAGCTCGACCACGCGTTGCTAATTCAACCCTATCTCGCTCCTCTGGAAGAACTTGCAGCGAATTTATCTTCTCGCAGAAGGATTTGAAGAGTTCCGGATTTTCATTTTCAAGATCCTGTTCTCTAACATTGGTTCCATAATGAGCAGAACCGTCATTTGAATTAGACGCTGCATTTGTAATCTTTTTTGACTTGGTTTCGATTCTAGATTTGGCTTTTACTTCATTTTTCTTGTTGATGGTTTCTGACAAGACCGTCCAGTTTTCAGGAGCTGATTCTCCGTGGACAAGTTCATAAGCCTGAGGAAGCCAGAACGGACCGAATTGATGGGAGAGGATAGAACCCTAATGTCGTATCCATCCTTTTGAGATACATTTAGCCTTTTCCCTTGCAAATTTCTGGCAATCAAATTCATGGCAGATTCACACATATTACTGGTCTTATTTGGTAGGAGTCGCTCTGCTTTGTTGGCCCAATTTCGAAACAAATCTCTTATGCTGGCGCAAATTTCAAGTTTGCTCATTTTCAAGGCTTCACATTTTTCTACCATTGCCTGTACTTCTTCTGCCGAATTAGATTGCTGCACTTTGCAAAAGTATCGTTTACAGCACCTGTGATCTCCAAAAACATGATTAGGGATGTTCAAAATGTCCGCCCTCAAAGTAAGAAAGCTTGTGCTATTTCCTTCATCACTTTGGTGCTTATTGTTGTAAATAATTTCAGAGGAGAAGGCAGTGCAGAGTTTTTCCGTTTTAGCTTTTAACAATTTCCTGGAGGTAATCTCGGATTTGGTTTCATTGGCTATTTTCATCAATGATCTCTTCACACATTTCACAGCGTGATTGACGCACTCTATCTTGCGAATTGTCACTTCTGGATAGCGGATGCTGTCGTACACTTCGTTAAAAACTGAAATGTCCCCATCTCTTATCATATTTTTGTAGATTAGTCCATGGAATGGAATGCTGTCTTGAAATTTCTTTACTATCACGACAGCTTCCATACTTTGGGATGAATCGTTGTACTTTTTTCAGTCCGAGTGTTCAACTTTCTTCCCACTCTTGGCGTTACTCGCACAAATCCTGAAGTACTTGTTCAATGTTCCAAACCCTAAGATTTTCTTTGTGCTCGCCCCCATTATGTAGGCCATTCCAGTCAAGCAATCAAAACTGTGACTGTATGATCGCTTCGACCACGATCCATCTACTTCAGCGGATTCAGCTTCGGCCGTTTCATTAAGCTTAAGGAACATTCCAACTGCCCGTTTGAGAAAGTCGTAAAATTTTTCTTCACTCTTCTGAAACGTAGGGAAGCTTATGCAGCGCAACTCTAAGGCAGTGAACAACGAACGAACAGAAAGGAATTCATAGTGAAGCTACATAATACCTGTTGCAAACTTGAACCAGAAACGTACAGTCCCCAAGTAAGTGCCTCGTTGACAGATAATGTCGAGTCTTGCATCGGGTCGTATGTGAATGTGGACTCACAGGAAAGGCATTCTATGTTCAACAAAGGGTTCTTCCTATCTACCAAAACCAGTTCAGGATAGTCACAGTCGTTATTCGCGAGCAACACAGCCAAATTCAGGAGAAAATGTATCCCTTTCTTTGGGATGCTTGTAGGTGATTTCATCCTTCTCTGCTCGCAGCAACTGCTTCGCCTTGAAGGTCTCCAAAGCTCTCTTACGTTTGCCCAGTTTGGTGTTCTTCTTAGGCACCTTTCTTTCACCAGCACGCACCGATCCTGGTTTACGTTGGCCCATTGCACTGAAGAAATATTCACTCTACTAATTTGTTTGATGAATTCTGAAATTTTAGAAAAATGTTGAGTGCAATTTACAAGAAAATTTAGCCTGAAGTAAAGAGTTCCCATGCAACGACAGTTTTTCCTGCTAGTACACCAAAAGTTCACTCCCCATTGGAAAAGAATCGCAAAATATCACTAGAAAACAGTATCTTTCACTTTGACACATCCTAGACAGCTTGAAACATTATACTATTTGCTAAAACTAGGAATATGAGCCGTAGCATGTTCTTAGGGTCATTTTGAGATATAAAACTCCATGATCGGAGCAAAACTATGGTCAGAGCGAGTTGTTCAAGAATGCATGCCAAAGTCCAATTTTAACATGGTTTTTATATGGGAGTGTGGTTATAAAATTTTGGTTACTTAGGATCATTGAACCCCTCCTTAAATAATCTAAAGCATGACATTTAATTTGACCATATGGAAATATGGTCAAGACAAGCTCATTATTATGTTCGTTTACAACGTGAAGCTATTGAGATATGTAAACACCCCAATAATTTTAATAGACAAGAAGAAAACCTCCGTTTAAATAGGTTTTGGCATCTTATAATTAAAAAAGCATAATGACACGTCTTGATTTTGGTTTTAATTTTGACTTTTGCATAAAACGTTCTACATTATGCTTTTCATTGTTAAATAGCACTTGCACTTATTGATAAAGCTATTTCTTTGATAGATTTAACTGGATTATTTTAATTGGTGTCATGTTTATATTTGTGAATGCTTCTATCAAATTCAAATTGAAGAATTAAACTTTATACTTACATAAGAACTTGATTAAATTTTGTTAGATTTGTTTTTTGGTTGACTTTTTTCATTGTTAGCCTTCAACCGTTAGAGGGTGTTCTGATTCGTCGTGTTTAAGACAGTTTAACAATATTTAATTTTTAATGATCTAGTTCTTCTTTACTAAAATTGAATTCTATGGTTGGCTTTATGTGTTTCTCAAACTGTTATATGAATAGCAGGCTGATGTCAATGTTTTAATTTTTCAACTTTGGCCAAATTGTTTCAACATCTTTAGCAATTTTAATAAATAATTTACTACTGACGAAGATAACTGTAAGCGTTATCGATTGTGTAATATACAAATACACCATTAAAAAACCCAAAAAAGATAAGTATTTTATTTTGTGTAATAATGGTTAATCTAGTGCAATAAATTCTTTTAATTCATCTCTCTACGACAATCCTCACTTGTTTTAGAAACAAATATTATCACTAAAACTAAAGGTGTTCTCGGTGTCCGCATGAATTGGTTAAAAAAATTTTTTTTTTGTTAATTTTTGGGAACATTTATTTTATCACCTTCAAAATAGCATCCTTTTGACGCGTTGCACATACGCAATTCACCCATACACTTTTCATTGTCCGAAGAAGGAATGGCTTCCAATTCCCGCATCGCATTTCCTTTTACTTCATCAATGCTCCCAAATTTTTTTTCACAAAGCAGTAATTTAAGTTTTGATAACAGGAAAAAGTAAGTGTTATATCTGTAAAACACAGTGCTTGTTGGATGGTATTTACTGCACATTTTGGCAAATAGTCGGCCACAATGCGTGCTTTGTGAAATGATGCAAAATCCAAGAGTTCTGTTTCCATAATTCTGGTCGTGTTCTTCGCACAGCATCTCTCAAATGTCTGATTACGGCTAGGTAATACTCCTTATTCGCTATTTGACCCGCTACCGTGTTACTTATAAGAACAAAGCCTCGATAACTGTGAGCATAATTATTTTTGATCGACTCTTGACGCGCTTTTTTCGTTTTTAGGTCATTTTCATAGCGCGTTTCGATATGATAATGGTAAAACTATGCATTATGTCATGGTAGGATCGTGTTACTTCCGAAATCATCTCCTGGACCACCGCTTTTCGTGAATATTCCTGAACGAAATCTAGGTCTTTTGGTACTGCTGTAACGCGTTTCATGTTCTAAATATTCACCACAACATGCTGTACCGATCCATATGCGATGTTGAGCTCACCAGCTATCGTTCTTAAGATTGCATGATGATTTTTGAACATGATTTTTTATCTTTTCGACGTTATCATCGGATATCGATATCGCAGAGCATCCATTACGAGGTGCATCTTCAACTTCTTTGAGACCTTTTTTGAATGCCGAATACCACTCGTATGCTCGTGTTTTCGAGAGAGCAAGATCTCTGTAGGCTTTGTATAGCATTTTCAATGCACAAAATTTCAAACAAAATCTTTGTTGAATATTTCTTTCCATTTTGGAATATTACGAACAGCTACTAGTGATACAGATGGATGGCGCTCATATTTGGCAGAAGTGTCGAGGAAAAGATTATCAAGCTGAGAGAAAAATATTTTTATCTTACAGGTGTAGTTATTGAGGCACCTTAAACAATTGTTTGTGACAGAAATCAAGTATTATTCACAAGTGAGCTAAAGTAATCACAATTGAGTAAGTTTGATACTTGTCAGTTGTAATTAAAATTCATTTTTATAAATTTCGTGCAAATCAATGAAAATTGTGAATAAACTCATGAACTGTTTATTACAATCGTTGGTAACTACGAAAAATGATGCATACGACGATACACTTTTTGTTAGGTATTTGTTTGAGAGATATTGATTTCTTCGATGCACCTGTAAGATAAACCGTCGCATATTACACGTAAGCGAAATGCCATTATGAACCTTGTGGAGGGTGTTCCACTCGGGTGCTCATGGGTCTCACGTATAAAGATGCTCTCATTTAGAATAAGTGTTGGGCACTATCGAATGAAAAACACTATCGAATAAATTACTCTTTTTGAAACAAAAAACTGTCGAATGAATTCACTATCGAATGAATTTACTATCGAATGGAAATGTCGCGATTTTAGTAGTATTGGAGAACTTATACTGTATAGGTGTATAACGCTGCCTATAAGCTATCGAATGATAGTTATTAAGACAGCTAACGTTAGTGATTATCTTAAGCTTGCCATGTCATAAATAAATGTTGACGTAAAGCCAAAACGGTTCCTAGTTTTCTTACAATGCAACCTGCTTGTAGGTATTTGTAGATAGGTCGACCTAAACATTGCCAATGACAAAGGAATGACATTACGTATACTGAGAAATGGGCAATAAAAGCGCAAACGGTGGTAATAGAATATGTATTCAAACTTGTTCAATCCATGAATTTTTGTTTATTCCTATTTTATGCGCTGCCGTACCGTTCGTCCTATTGCGATAAGACCTTGATAAATTATTCCTTGCGCTTGCGCGAAGGATATAGGCATAAAAATGTTTAATATCGTGCCGCCAGGGCATATGCATACTACACTATTCATCGGATCGTCATAATAATTTGGACCGAGCTGGTAGTGTAGTGCTGACACGACCTGCTTAGCATTCGGGAGGTAATGGATTCGATTCCCGTTACCGTCCACCTTGTATGAGGTTTTTTCATGGGGTTTTCCTCATATACCTGTAGCGGAATGGTCACTGCGTATATGCACACCATGTACGGCTACCTAGGCGAATGTTGGAGTAGTATTTTCGCCCTCAGAACCCTAAATCCGTTCCTTCCGATCCTATCCTGACCACACCCATCCTTAATACTACCATGCAGATACACGTAATGTATGTATGTATGCTGGGAATCCATGATTGTGGTTGAAGGAGCTCGGAAAGCTCGACAGCTCCCCTTGAGGAAATGAAATCTTGGCCTTTCCTTTCCTTTTATTAGGAAAAAGGAAAATGCCAGATTTCATTCCTCTATGGGAGGGCAGCTCACAGAGGAATGAAATACATGGCCTTTTCCTTTTTGTTTTCCTAATAATTTGGGAAATGGTAGAGTACACTTCCGCGAAAGTTTCTTGCATAAAAATTTTTTTAATATCGCCGCCAGGGGGGCCTTACATACATAATACAACATTCATCCGGTCATCATGAAAGGGAGAGCGAGCGGGAGTTGTATTAAATAATTCTACATGTAATTTCTGTCTTTGCTTGTACTTCTGAAAAAAATCAAAATCATTTATTTTCCAAGTAAGATGTCAACAAAACGATATAATTGCAAGGTAATGCTTTCTATAAAATAAATATGCAATTCTATGGAATAAAAAAATTCAAAATAAATTGTAAGTGTATTTCAATGTAATGTACTGCAACTGTTCTATATGGAAAAGTATCAGTTAGTTAACAATGAATTCAAGGTAGTTATAAAACTATATTTGCCGCCTAATAGACAAGATGTTTTTGTACACCCTCGAGGTTTATCCCGTTAACAACAGATATGCAACATGATTTGCACACAAACATAAGGAAATTCCCGCCTGAGATATTTCATACCTTGATGAAGGTTTTACTTATATAGTTTTCTTTACTAACTATTAATTATTAAGTTACTAATTATATATTTTATACTTGATAATGTGCAATAATCGGCATTATTGAAAAAAAATGTTTGATACCTGCCATTGCTGTAATAATCACATCACATTTCAACTTTCGAATAATTTTACTGTTATTAATAAATTACAAATTGCGTTACATTCTCAAATTATTCGGTAGTAAATTCATTCGAACTCGTTGAATATTTTTTCGCCAAGGCCAGGTTTTGAAATAATTCAGTTGCACTTGAAATTCGCAGAACGCGAAGCATGTTTGAGTAAAATCGACATTTTTTTTCTTTACAACGAACTGTTCTGTACACTTTGTTTACCTGGGATAAGTAAACTTTAAAGACGGTTAAAATTAACTCTGTTTAAATGAATTAATTTTTGAATAGGACTTAATTGTACCGAGAATTACAGTTTTAAGTCGAGAGAATTAAACGCTTTCCGTGTTACTGCCATCTGTCATTGAAGTCTTCTCGCTCATCTGACAGTAACTAGAATCGTAAATTCAAAGTGAGCGTGAGTGGTATAACATCGATAAAGTAAAGCGTTGAGTTTTGTTTTTTGGCGCTCTGATCGCAAATCATAGTTAATATTCAGACTCGTCTAGATTTCTGTCATGTAGAATAGATCTTCAGTTAGAGGAGCTGGAATGAAAAGGAGATTAGATCAGGCACTTGAAATACTCATCTAGCTCAGTAAATGATACTCTATGCTAAAGATGTCTTATAAGCAACACACCTGAAGTATAATGAATGAAAATCGAAATCATACATCAAAATAAAGAAAGGAATTTTATTAACCAGAGGTGTAATAAGAATTCGAGGCTAACAAAGTCTTCTTTACCATGTCTTATGTATTATTCACTAAACGTACATTTACTTTCGAATTTTTGAACATCAGATAAAAAGTTCAAACGACATTATAATTAAACACAACATAAGGATGGTCTGTAACCTTTTGATGTTTATATTTCGCGACATTTTATAGTTTAGAATATTTAGCAGATAGTTAACCATTCCTATTAAATAAATGTTAAAAAACGTCAATTTCTTGTAGGTACTTCTCTAGAAATTCATGAGGTCTACTTTTCACTTGAATAGTCCAAAGGTTACGTACTGTATATTAGTATTTGTTATGTTCTCTGGACGGTATCCTCTGAAGTTACAGTCGCTCGTCCATGTAGTCACCGGGCTGGTAGCGTAGTGATGACACGATCTGTTTAGCATTTGGGAGGGTTACCGTCGATCTCGTATGAGGTTTTTTCAGGGGGTTTTTCTCATACACATGTAGCGGCATGGTCACTGCATATATACACACCATATGCGGCTTCTTAGGTGAATGCTGGGATAGTATTTCCCCCTTAGAACCCTAACTCCGTTCCTTCCGATCCTATCCTGACCACACCCATCCTTAATCCCACCATGCATATATACGTAATGTATGTATGCTGGGAATCCATGATCGTGGCTGAAGGAGCTCGGAAAGCTCTAGCAGCCCCGTGAGGGGAATGAAATACGTGGCCTTTCCTTTCCTTTCTTTCCATGTAGTAATGATAATTTCATACAAATGGTATGATCGTTCAAAATAGATATTCCTGCAATGGAACATATGAAACTCGATTGCCAGTTTCGTTGTCTGCTAATTGAAGAAAAAAATCCCACTAGGTATACCTAAAGAAAAGGAAGATCTGGCTTTAATAGTCAGACTACCAATGGTATATAAAACGTCTCACAAATTTTTAGAGGAGCACCTATCAGAAATTAATGTCTTTCATTTTTAAGTAAAATCGTTTAAATACGCGAAACGAGAAAAAACCAAAAAGTCATAGCCAACCACTTTGTTGTGTTCAATGGAAGTTCATACATGGTTTGAGGTTAGGCTTATTATCTTGTTAGAATATTCACAAACTATATAGAATGTGAATATGCTAGTAGTAAACAAACTAATACCCTTATTACATTTCGGTGTATAAGTACTATTGTAGCAAGTAACACAAAATTTTATTACATTGGCTGATAATATTATCAATGAAGAATTCCATCAGAGCTTCCTCACATGTTATTTACTGTACTTGAATACGATTGCCTCTGTCTTTCGCAAGAGCTTCCCCCTATAGATAGCGCGTAGGTATCCTGCAGCGTCTACTTCTTCAGTGGATGCATCAAGATTTTTTAAAACTTCTACAGAGTTCTCGAACTTCTTCATTTCCATTGTTTACCACTTCAAGCAGGTTAAAATTGCCTTGATCGTACATCTGGTAACATCAAGGTATTTTTTAAAATCGCTATATCAATCTTCTCCAGATTCACGTCTTTAGACCTTAATCTACACCATCACTGATTCTAATTTAAAAGTTTAGGTAGTCACTCATTTGACAAAAAATTTAATTATCTTTAATTTATAAAGGACTAAAATAACCTATGTCAGGAGTTATAAGCCGAAACTGTAGAAAATTCGAAAATGTGGCGTTTTTGTATCCCGACATTAGCTTACACTGAGGTAGGAATGCAAATACAGATTACTTCTGTTTGGTTACCAATTGATGGAGTAAAACATAAACAACATTTATTCGGGAGCCCATGTGAGAATTGTTCAAATTTTACTTTCAGGTTGCATTTAACGCTACAGCCATCAGAGGAAACCCCTTTGGCGCCTAATTAGTAGATGATACAATTTCTTTGATGCAAATGATCAATCCACATGCATGAAAAATATTGACGCTCCTCTTATTGTCCTACACAGTTTTCGCACAGGAATTAGGTAGCCTACAACAATTATGATTTAGAGGCGAGTGATGCCCTTTTAATTGATGTGTGGTACAAACACATATTATTGAAATAGCTTAATTGAGCTAAAAATTTGCAAGTAGTCTGTGTATTTGGTATAATCATCCTCGTCTTGGGCAAAAAATTTAGTTAAATCCAACGTTAAATGCACAAGAAATTTACTACATCTGTATATATTTATACGGCATATCCATATACCACGTAGTTAAACTGCTCATGGGATATATATTTGCATTATTCTTATATGAAAGTACCCCTACGTACGCCTATAGAAATGTAGTTGAACATGAATTCTAATGAAAAAGAAAATGTAATTGAATATACCGGTATATATTTATACGTATATCCATATACCGCGTAGTCAAACGGCGCGTGAGACCTATAATATATATATATATATATATATATATATATATATATATATTGGATTACTCAGTGGCTCAGCGGTAAAGGTGTCTCATTGTAAGTGAAAGGTACCAAGTTCGAATCTGAGAGTAGCCAAGTGCTTGGGAAAAAATCATAATAGTAACATGAATTCAACTCAAGTGCGAAAACAGTCCCTCTCAGGACTAAGCCTGATGACGTAGGCAGAGTCTGCTTCCGAAACGTCGCGCTCAAAAAGCAAAAACTGTGGAAATAGGCCGATCAACTCAATTAATATAAAACCACAGTTACAAAACACTTATAATACAGTACTTGAATATATTCGATTAACTGATTCCATGATTGATTAATAACAGACTATTGCTTGTTTAAACATAAAACAGATACACTAATCATTTCGGAGATTTATGAAATACCTTCCTTAAATGTAGATACCTACTAATAAATACATATAGGGTACTCAGTACAAGTATGTAAAGAATAATTTTATGTGAAAGTTTATTTTGTTATTTTTGTTGCTTCATGAAATTACGGAATCCTTCAAAAATTTGTGTAAGTTTCTCAACATTATTAATTTCATCAAAACCGACAACAGAAGATTCTAGCTTTTTATACCATTTTGCTATATTTTTATAAGCTGAACGATCAATTTTCATTACATCATAAGTTGCTATTGTTGTGCTTAGAGCAAAATCGGCCACAGTTACACAATCGCCGGCTACAAAATCTTTCCCTTGTAAAAATATGTCTAAAAATTCCAAAGCTTCTTCAATCTTTTTATACTTTTCGGGATCTGGAGATTGACCGCTCAACATAATCGGGTACTAAAGTGTAAAAATGTATATTATAATTTAATTACCCTCCTACAACTTACAAAGTAATCAGCGAATCGTTGATTAAGAACTCCATTATTAAAATAAAGCTTGTGATCAACAATTGCTCTTTGTTTAGGATCCTTTGGATATAAGGAATCATCTTTAGCATATTTTTGAATAAGATAAGTGGCAATCACGTTGCCTTCACACAGTGAAAAACCATCATCTACAATAGTTGGCACGCAATGTTGTGGATTTATCTGCAAAATTTTGTTGCCTATTTATAATTCAAATTAATATTTTCTTGTAGATCCACCTACTTTAATAAATTCTGGTGTTAGTTGTTCTTTTTTAACCATTAAGTCTAGTTGTTTATAATTTAACTGTATTCCTAATGATTTCGCTGTTAATTCAATGGTCCGACATGGACCACTTCCAGGCGAAAAATAAAAATCAATTGTCATGGTAAACTACAAATTATAATTAATAAATTTTGGAAAGAAAGAAATGTATATGCTTACTATTATGTAGTTCACTATCCGGAACTGAAACTTGAAATGTTGCAATTCATTGAGCTGCCCACATATAAATGGTAAGTGTATTTACACAGCAACAACTACTTTATCCTTGAGATAATGAGTTTTGATGAAATAATCAGATGAGTC